>PYHW01009260.1:1582496-1603457 GCA_013186435.1 Turdus rufiventris | reverse complement strand
AAAAAGAAAAAAAAAAAAAGAAAAAAAGAAAAAAAGAAAAAAAGAAATTCTAACAATGACCTAACAGCTTCTGCAACTACAATCCTTCTTTGTGTGCCTAATCAGTGAATCAGAATGCTGACTTAGAGTACTTTTTACAGTTTTTCTGTGGCTTTGCTAAATAGTTGTAAATGTCTGACAAATTAGACTAGATCTCATTGAGATAACGATGCTGAAGAACGTAGATGATGCTGTCACAATCAGAAGCAGATCAGGTTAGCTGAAATTGCCAATCAACTGTGATGCCAGTGGGTTTTTAGAACTTCATCTTGAACTATGTGGTACTTCATGTGTGTATTCTGTAGTAAGACTTTGGTGATAAGTTTCTAAGGCAGTAATAAATATCTAGTTTTTCATATACTCCTCTTTTTTTGCTTTAGTAGGTTATTTAATAAAAACAACAGGTGAACCATGACTTAGACTGGGAAAAGACAACAAAAACTGGAATACATGTGATTACATACATGCAAAATAATTTAAAGTTCTTAGACCTAAATGGCCTTGTCTTAAATGCAATTAAATAATATGCAGGCTATGCCATCATGTTTGCTTGTTTACAATATTCCCCTGTCATTCATCAGATTGCACATCAAGAACTCCCCAACAGGTTTATATCAAGTGATTATTTGACCCTGTCACACCATATGTCAAAATTTAATTAGTGCTAGAGGTCAGAATGGCATTGCAACCTACTTTTAATAAGCTGTCTCCCCAAAAAGCTTCAATCAGCTGGATTTCTACACCATGTCTACTGTATATTGGCAAAAGAGGTATTTAACAAATTCATCATTCTTAGCAAAGTTATGTTTAATTGAATTTAAAAAATAAGATAATTTCGAGAGCCTGGAAAGGCAAAACTAGCAGGAGCAAATTACCCTCCCTGGAGGAGTTAGAAAATGATTACTGAGACACAGAGTCTGCATGAGCATAGTAGTAAGGTTGCTTTGTGTTTGCAAATGGTTGAAAAAATACACTGGTCTGAACAACTCAGCACTGCCTTGACTTGTTAATGCTTATGGTGAACACTCCCTGAGTCAGGTAGAGAATGTCAGGCAATTTTTAATGCTCATTAAGGCAAATTACTTAGTCTGCAGATGAACAGACTCCCCAATATTTGCAAGGTCCATTCTCTGTGATGCAAGTGTTGATCTGTTGTTTGTATAATTTCTAAATGTAGAAATACATTTACGCCGATGTCTGATATACATTCTCATCAAGCCATCTGTTCTGTACTGCAGACACTCTTCTATTTCTCTCAAAGGCTTCCAATCTCTACCTATACCAAATTAACCAATTTTCAACTTCCAGCTACAATTGTAGATATGACTTACTTTTACATGGTAACCCCTTCAACAGTGTGAACCTATACAGTTACAAACTTTTCTAGGGATTAGCAATAAATACGAGTGTTCTGGTGAGTAAACAAAATTTTAAATCATCTTTCTGGAATAAAACATCACCAGCAAGGATTAAGAGTAGTTTGTAGATTTGGACGGGTGGGTAGTACTACCATTACAGTCAAATTTCTGGAAGCAACACTATTGTGGCAGGGAGACAACTGATCCTTATTAAAGATATGTGACAACATATGACAGAACATTGACTTCTTAGGCTACCTTGGAAATATTTTACTGGAGAGGGAGAAAATAACAAAATGCACAGGAGAGAAAGCTGCCATCATGTAAGTCCAGAATGGGGAGCAAAAAAGAAGCAGACCAATTTTAAAAGCTCTGCTTTTTAAATTACCCTCAAAGAGGATATAAACTGTACCGGCTTTGAGTGACACCAAAAAGAAAGGCAAGTGTTTTGAGGTCAGAGAAGGCTTTTGAGGGATGAGAGTTTCCCAAGGAGCTCCTATTTTGTTTCTACCACCCTATTTAAACTATGTGTTTATGTGTTTACATATCTGTGAATGTAGTACCAGAATACTTTCTTTCACAAAAGACTTATCTCCCTTCTCGGTCTGTTTGTAAGTATTGTGTAAGTGACGTGTTTATCCATACTGTTTGAAGTAAAGGCTTCTTGTGAACCTTCCTTGACAGTATTTGAAATCTTCTTGCAGTGCTGAAAAAGACTATTTTACAATCAGTAATTTATTACAATTTTTCTCCACCTTCAGTGTCAGTGGTTGATTATATGGATTATACATAGTGAATCATATTACATAAAGTACAGGGATTAACCTCCTGAAGATCAAGGAATATCTGCCTGCTTTTCTTGGAAACCACATCACCTTTTTGAAATGGACGTTTCTCAAATTGAGATATTAAAAAAGACTCAGATAAGTAAATCCTGTTACCTCAGACACCTGCCCAGGTCCCAGCCACCACACCATTGGAGACTTATTTCCCTGTCCTGCTGTTCCAAAAGACAATAAAGAAAAGGACAAACTTTCACGAAGTCCACTTTCCTATAGTCTCAAACCAGTTGCAGTATTGGTGTCCTGGACTTGGTGACAAACATATGGAAAATTAAAATTAAATATTCCAGGACAACTAAGGGCAGAATAGTCAACCAAGCACTACAGTGTATTTTATTTAATCAGAGAAGAAAAAGAAACAATAAAAATAAAATAATATTTGCAAGAGGATTTTATGAATGCTGTAAATTGCATTCACATAAGCACTCAAGAGCTCTCTAAGCAAAATGGAAAACATTTTTTTTTTTTTTTTTTTCTGGCAGAGTACTTTTAATTTTTTATGATCAGGCCTTGAGATCAATATCAGCAAGCTTTATCTCCTTTGCTTTGCATGTGGAAAAACACAAATCCAGGAGATAAACTGCTCCTCTGAAATTGCATTTGTGTTGATAGTTTATTTTGTGGTTTTGTAATTTTATTAAAACCACTTATATGCATCCTATGTGATTCCAAACACAGTCTGTAAAATGAGCTATTTAAGCTGTAGTGGTTTGCTGTGTAAACATATTTATCAGGATTAAATCGCCAGTCAGCATGTCTGCTGTAGAGAACCTGTTAGGAAAAAAAAGTACACACACCCTTTTATATGTAATTTTCCTGTATTTTAATCAAATCAGAATATTTAAACTGCTACCATTGTTCAATCAAAAGCTCCACTGTCTTAGTGAAATCCTTGCAGTGCCATTATCAAGATTAGTAATAAGCAGCTTTCCTTATACACCAGTTCATAGATGTATAGAAGTAGAGCCTGAAGATATCTTCAGGCAGTCCCATAGGACCCAAAATTCACAGAAGAAATACTCAAAGAATATTCAAAGAAGAAAAATTCTAGAGATTTCATGCTCTGCATTTAATTTTCTGTGTTTGGGATTAAAAAAAAACAAAAACCAAAAACCAACCCAACCCACAATCTTTTACTTTCTGCAGTAAAACAGGGTTATCAGCCTCTGGCCCCTCTGAGACTCATTTCTGATGTGTAGTCTCCTCATCTAAAAAGACACATGGTCATTTCACTTGAATGAGAAGAATAATGATAGGACAAAACTCAATGGACTCACATCATAATATGGAAATTTACAATGAAATATAAGGAAGAAGCTTAATTTTTTTTCAATGTGAGATGGCCAAATTGATAAATAGGTATCTAGAGTGGCTGTGGAGTCTCCAACCCTAGTGACAGTCAAAAATCAACTCAGCAAGGCCCTGAAACATCTGGTATGACTGTACTTAACATAGCAATGGGGCAGACTAGAACCCCAAAGGTCCCATTCCACATAAATTAATCTCTGGTTCTGTGATTCAGTCTGGGGAATAACACAGTAATAAAGGGGGAGAAGTGTTCCAGTTTTATGTCTGTGCATAAAATAAGTAATCTGGAAATTTCATGCTGTCCTGTAGCAAAAATAAATTATCCTTTAATATTGAAGCACCATATTGAGCTTCTATTTTATATTATTCTATTTTGTATGACTCTACTTCATTTTTCAGGCTTCCCAGTATATGGCTATTCCCAATCCAACTTTATCTCTTTTTAGTTATGCTGCTCTGATTGCCTTTCAGATTTCCCTGCAGATGGTGGTGCATCATCTTCTCCGGATGATTCTGTTTTGATGTTTGCATTCATGTGTTTTGGAGCAGAGTAATCATTCATGGTGCTCAAGTCAGCAGACTTTAATCTCTCTCTGAAGAATGCTGCATAGAGTTGACAAATGTAAGCTAAGGACTTCTCTTTCAGTGAACTCCTTCAGTGACTCTTCTTTCTGAGTATAAATATTCTTCTTTACCACCAAGAAGACCTTCAAAAGCTAACAGCTCTTCCTTGTGATGAATCCTCCAGTGCCCATACCACCAGCCCTTTCTGCAAAGGCACTTGTTTAATTTGCAACCTCTTCTTTTATGATTCAGTTCTTGCCTTTCTGCCAGGATATAAAACAATCACAGGATGGTACCGGCAATTGTGTTCTTTTTCCCCCCCAGATTCATCTTCTTCAATAACCTTTTTTGCTTGGATTGTTTGTTGCATCAGCCTTATTCCAAGATGCTAATAAGTGCTAGGCCCCCAGCTTTCACGTCATTTTGTCCAGGAAAACTTTTCCAGATGCTTGGTAAATCCTTTCTCCTCTTCCTTTATGATCAGAGTCCAAAGTGGAGGATTTCCAGTTCGGCGATTGAGACAGAGGAATGCTGAGAGGGAAATCAATGCAATAAATTATTATCAAAGTTCACCAATGGCAGTTAAAAACATGTAATATTGGAGATACTCCTCTACTTATTTTCCCCCCTTTTCTAAACACAGATAGTAGTATAAATAATTTTAAACAGTGCTGTAAAAATCCTTAGAGCTCTGAATCTGTAGAGCATTAGGTCTGGAAGTACATACTGCAAAACTTCCAAAGGTACTGGTTCATTTCTCTCAGGCTCATTGGGAATGGCTTCCTCAATGGTATTTCAAGTGTCTTAATGTTCTTCCAGCACTGAAATATTTCTTAGTGATTTGTCTTTCATTGGTGATTGGTTTTTTTTTGGTTTTTTGTGTGTTTTTTTTCCCTTTTTGTTTTCATTTTCTAAGAAAACAAATAATTAAAAAATCAAGTGATTGATCAAGTGATCAAGTCTGCATTATTCTAGCATCCTTTAGATTTTAGTTTACTACACTCTAAGGCACAAGACTGTGGATTTCAAGCAAGCATAAACCTGATTATGGTTTGTAGATCAGGACTGAAATCTATAGATGTCTACATTGGTATGGGTGTGTTTGTGTGTATTTCTGTGTGTCTGCATTTTTCATTGCCTGTAGGTAGACTCACTGTGCTATCTGGCTTCAGTTAAATATTTCTTCGATCAGATGAGATCTTTGTTGTAAATGAAATTCCAGCAACAGAGAAGATTGCTTCAAAGCCAATGAGCTCATTAAAAATGAGTGGTGTTCCAGCAGTGTGTCTGTACTGCAAAGGAGTGGGGAGATTCCCAAGTGGGTTTTGAATAAACTTTCTGGTTGTGAACACATAAAAGATTAACATAAGATTTTACTTTTTTTTTTTTTGTTTTGTTTTTAGAAAAGTGCCACGTACACTTCCCCTCCAGCTTATATATAAAAAATAGAATACTTTGTTTAGATTTTCAAAAGTTGTCACTGTAAGGGGTTTTTCATAGTTACTTTGTGCTGATCCAAAATGCCATGTTAAATTGCCTTGAGAACCCAAATAAGTACTTCTACATCTAGTCTAAAATGTCTAAATCCTGCTTCAATACACACATCCTATGTATGAAGACTTTGCCTCACCAAGATAAAGACTCATCATTAGTATTTGTAGTGATTGAGCAAGTTTCCTTCTTCTTAGCCTCAACTTAATTCTTTCTCTACATTGTGCAGAATAGGACCTTCTCTCAGGTATGACACTTGGTATGTTTGTATTTTGAACAATTAATTCATTAGAAGTAGTTTTTTTTCATCCCCTTATCTAGACATTTCCTTTCCTGCGAATTTCCTTTCAAATTTCATTTCCTTTCAAATCCTTCCCTCTTTCTCTCTGACAATGGTCAATTTGCTGCTCCTGCCTGCTCATTCCCCCAGCCATTCATCTCAAATTTGTGTGTGTACTCTTGAAGCCACAGTATTTTAAATGAAGGCCATAATATTTAAAATACTGTCAGACTTTGGAAGGACTGTCAGACATGTTAAATTTGGAGGACAGGATTTTTCTGTAAAAGTTTATAATTAATCTTGTAGAGCGGGATAGAAGAAAACATTGTTTATTTGCATGTAGGAAACAAACTAGTGTTTAATTTATAGCTGAGAATGTCAGGAGAAATATTTTATCATAGTTAATTGCATTGTGAACTTCCTAAACCTCAAGAACACAAAAGGTTATTCCCTACACTGGGGAATAGTTTCAAATTTATTTTCTTCATTCCTGATATAAATGGTTTTGGTCAATATTATGTCAATTAAGATAGATAAAAGAAAAAATATGCATAGGCAGATAGTTATTGCAAAATACAACTTTGCAACTGAGAAATCCCATGCGAGCATATGTTAAATATCATGTGCAAATAATTGTCATTTTAACATAGAAAGTACCAAACAGATATAAGTAACAAAAATATAGGAAAAGTAATGAAAATCAATAGAGGGGAAAATTGAAGCTTTTATTCCATGATGCTTTATGAAGAATAGTTTTATGATGGACTGAAGGGAAAGGTCATATAAACATGACCTCCTTCAAATGAAATACTGAGAGTGAGAAAGCTGTCATGATTTGCTTATTATATTTGGCAAGCCTTCTGGATAGCTTCCAATTATTTTTCTGTTCCTGCTAATACAGCCCATTCTGCCTTTTTGGAAAGACTCAAGTTTTCATATGGGCATTTTTATTTAGCTTTCTACCTTTTCTTTTAAATAGAAAAAAGATCTCTTATCTCTGAGTTTCTTGTACACCTTAAGCTCAAAGAAAGTGAACTCAAAGAACTACTCTGAACTATTTGGTCTAGCACACAAAGGTTTTTATTGTCAATGACCACATATTTAATCATATTTTGCTAGAATTCCCCATGGCTTAAAAAATTATAGTTTTTTTCTAGGATAACTGGAATTTATATACATTTTTGAAATACAAAGCTCCATTGTCTGTGACTACTTAAACTGGCATTTATGAACTTTTATGAAAGTTTCTTGAACTACATAAGTTGCACTATGAACAAGCAAAAAAAATTAATTTCTTGGCAGGATTGTTGGAATATCTCAGTGTATTTCTCTGGCAAAGACTGCCTTGGTGCAAGAGATCCTAATCTTAATTGATTTTTCCAAGATCTCCTATACTGGAAATTCTAATATCTCAGAACCACCATCTTCAATAAGCTAAGTACTATTGTAGATGGGAAGAAATTGATCGACTTCATCCAGAAACTCATTAGTCATCCTAAAAGAAGGTTTTGAATTTCTAAAAGATCAGATTCTTTCTAGGTATCCAATCTTCAGAAATCCATTTTTGCTAAGGAGGCACCTGACTTTCAAAAACTTTTTAAAATAGTTTTGACATCTGTGAAGCAATCTGTGATGAGTTAAATGGAAGGATATTTGAACAGATAATAAACTAGTTAGTCACAAACTTTAGTTGCATTTATACATGGCAACAACCAGATGTACATCGGTGCAAGTTTACATTTATGCACATTTCTTCCAAAAGCAGGTGTTGATAGCTTTGATATGAAAGGTTTGATATGCCTGTATGCATGCTGCAGTGCCTTTGGCCTTGGAGTCCCGTAAACCTCTGTTCTTCTGCAAAGGAATGAAGCTCAAAATAGATAGGGCTTGAAATCCTGCAAACAAAAATGATCTTGAAGTCTTTACTGAGATTTCCCACAGGAATTCTGAAATCTCCAGGAGTATTACAGGGGAAGAATCCTTCCTGTTCTGCTTCCCTCTGAATTCTAACTGTGCCTGACAACAACTGAGGTTTTAAATTTGGTTTCAAAGCATCTCATCAAATACCCAGATTTCCTCACCACCATTTTTAATTGAGATGTAAATTAATTTGGTCAAGGTCAGACCGCTTAAAATTAATGAAAGTCCATATTCATCCAAGCACATAATTTCTCAAAAATATTGGAAAAATATTTTAATGATTATCTGAGCCCCTCAAGTTTTGTGGCAAATTCTGCAATTACATAAGGTTCTCTGATCTTCAGTCTGATAAAGGCTTCATCATCTCCATTACTGTGCATCATTCTCACCCATGCCAGGAAAAATACTACATTAACTATAGCATTTCCAGTTTTCTTTTAGTATAAAAGCCCCTCTCAACCACAGCAACTTTCATTTCAATACTTATGGTTAGATTTATAAGTACACTATAAGAAATCACTTGAAATCTTTTGTTTGTTGAGGGAATGAAAACGAGTTAGCATGAGCCTTGTTTAAATAGTAACTGACTTGAGATGAAATTTAATAAAAACAAACATATGTTCATACCATGTCCCCTCACTTTGCTATTAGTATGCTAGTATGCCAGTGTTCATGTAATTTTATCATGGTTGTTCATAATAAATGGCCATGAAAACACCATATTTGAGAAACTACTTCTGTGGGGATGCAGACATTTTATATATTTGTTTTTAACGTGGTTTTTCTTCCAAGCATATTTTCAAGAACACCACAAATCACAGAAATGAAGTTTCAGGCAGCTAAGGCCTTGAGGTAGATGGATCACCTAAGGGATGGCAGGTATGCTAAAATGTCTGTATGAGTAGATTGAGGTAAATGAGTCATCCCCTCAATGAACAAACCATGTCCCCGATGAGCTCTCCTTTCTCCTGTCTATACTCACTGATGAGCAGTGCTGTTGCATTGACTTCAATTTGGGTGTGTGTTTGCATGGACCTTGAATGGATCAAGGAAAATGAAAGAGAGATAGTCCAAGAGCTTCTAGGAATTTCCCCAGTCTCAGGTCACACTTCAGATACCTCATGAAATCCTTATTCAAGTAAAAAAAATAAAAAAAATCAAGTTAACCACTCACCAGCTTCAGCTCAGAATGCCATCTTCTTTAAAAAACTTTGCAGGAAGAGAGGAGGGAAAAGAATTTCCCAGGAAACTAAAACGGACCTATAAAACTCCACTGAAAACATGAAAAACCTGAAAATCAGCATGAAACTTGAACCTCAGAGTTTACATGGTTAGTCTGAGCCTGAACTTTTGCTATAATCACCAGCTCTGAAGTGTTCCCCAGAAGCACTATGCCTGTCTTTGATTCCACCGTGGAGTAAGTTGTTGAAAGCAGAACGGGTTATGGAAACAGGCTGGGGGAAGCAATGAAAGGCTTGGTCTGTCTTCTACAGAACTGTCTTGCCCCACTCAGCCTCTGTGAGAGAGGTCTCTGTGCCTGAGGGAGAGGCTGTCAGATAAAGCATCTCACTCAGAAGCAGGTGATCCTGGAGACAACTCTCAGCAGTGCCTGCTTCAGAGCTTTCAACAGGAAAAACGGAGTTGTCTGTAATGCTCAGGACACACCCTTTCCCATTACTAGGCCTGAAGGACTACTATGGTCTGGAGGTCCTATGCCGGGATTTTCCTTAACCAGCATGCTGCCCTCCTCCTCCTCTCCCTCTCACATTACAGAAAGACACCATGCCTCTCCATCTCCAGAGCACTCTTTGCACACAACTATGATCCCACATTGTAAAATGTCACTAATATCTCTAATGAAATTACTGTGTTTGTGTACCTAAGCACGCCCAGGAACATTGCCTTGGCATTAGACCTCTACTGGAGCAGCCATGAGAGAGCCAGAGAGGCTCCGAGGGCAGTGGCTTTTTGTGAAATTTGCAGAGCTGCAGTACACATGCACTGGAGGTGTTGTGCCACTCTTTCTGTAGAAAATGTTGGGACTAGGGAGAAAAGATCAGGGGAGACCTGTACTCAAGTTTCACAGTTCTGTCTTGCTCCTGGGTTGCACAGGAATGTTCAGGACTGAAGGTTGTGACAGAGCTGCACTCTGGAGTTATTCCTGCCTCATCATCCTCCAAGACTCCATGGTTAACAGAGGTACAGAAAAATCCAACAGGTTTGCTCTACTGAGCCCTGGTTATGTAGTTGCTCTGGACTGTGCCTGTTTCCTACATGAACTGCAGGAAGGCTCCAGGCTAGAAGGTCAAAAGGCTGTCCATACTTACTCTTCCTCTTCCCTCCCAAATCATGTCTGTGGGATAAGTCCAGTGCAAAAACTGGCTGCTGGGCTGCATCCCCACGGCCCATATGGAATGGATCATGAGAGGTGTTCACCACCACCTAGAGGTACCTCTTCTTATTTTTGATATTGCTGTAAACACAGGCTAGCAATTTTCATTTAATGTGTATTTTTGAGTGCTGGAGTGTTGTTGGTGTTATTGGCAGCAGGATTATTGGAAATGGAATTCTCTGGGGTGGTAAATACCTGTCTCAGTCTCCTGCAGGGATATGGACATACAGTGTTAAGGAAGACACATATCTTCCTTGCAGACTGTATTGGGACCTGGAAGGATTTTCACTGATGCTTCTGTACCTGGATTTCTGAATTCTTTGTTCGGACAATGGAAAGCCCCCCATGCAGCTGTGGCTCAGTGCATGCCCACAGCCCAAAACCCAGAGAAATCATAGTCTGAGAGGGATGAATTGGTTCTAATCTGTGAGCAAGAGATTCAAATTATCTCCAAGCCATCTGCTGGCTCCCATCCCACAGCATGCAGTTCTGCTTATGGGCATCCTCAGGGAAGTAACAGATCCTTAGTAGCACTGACTCTAGCAGGTGCTCTAACCCAGGGCTCTGTGACCAAGGGCAATGGGAGTGGCTGGGGAAAGTGAGGTGTGATACAGCCCTGAAGTGTCCATGGAGAGAGAGTTCCCTTCACTGTGCTCTCCATGGGGCAAAGTGTTCTTACCTTTGCACCTTCTTCTTTAATCCCACTTGCTCTCTGCTGAAAGGCTGATGGGCTGATACAGCCTAGTGCTGCACCACTCATTCTGCTTTGGTTTTTAAACTTGCTGCTGCAATGAAATCAAGAGCTCGTCTTTCTGAAGTATTGCTAGAAATAATCTTACTTCTACAAAAAGCTGTTTATATGCATATCAGTCACATCACATCGGGTAAGTAGCAGTGCAACTTTCGTGTACATGGGACATGCAAATCAAAACTGACTTGCCTGCTTTGAATTCTTCTCTGATGGCATTTGGATTTTTCATTAGTCAAGGTTTCTGAGTGAATGCAATGTTGTGTGCTCATTGTTGAAAAGAAAGCTAGAAATTGTCATATAACATACATGAGTACAGAAATTCAATGCTTTCCAACAAAGTTATCCAGGAAAAAGAAAAAAAACCCAAACATAAAACCTTGCAGCTGACCACTTCTGTCTAGGATAATAAAATCAAACAAACAAGAAAAGCTACCTCAAGTCAACATTTGATTGATGACCTACAACCATTATCTTTCTTAGGCAAGTCATTTGTAAATACATGATCTGACAACCTTTTCACTAATAAGTAAGCGTTCAAACTGACATACCATATTCCACTAAAGAATTTGAAACATTTGGAATTCTCACAAGTCACATCTTGGTTTCCTTTGCTTAATTGATTTTCACATAAACAAAATTAGACCAAATGTGGTGATTTGTCTAAAGTCAGAGTGGCAATCACATGTAGCACCAAGCCCCAAGAAAATGCAAGGGATTCTCCTTTTTGCTTTTTCTGGTAAGTCTGAATATCAATTATCTTGTAACTGGCAAAGCTAAGCTCTCTGCAGTCTTAGCACTTACTGATATAGTGACCCATTGCTTTATAGGGATTTCAGATAAAATTGGATGGTTAGCCTTGATGTAAGGTGATGTTGGTCCAGAGCTGTCTAAAGGATTCAGCACTCTCATTTTTGTATCCCATACCATACAACTACAGATTACAAGAACAAATGCGTAAATTTGAGGAATATGGAAGACAAAGGACAAATCCGTTCTTATTACTATTCATGGGTATATGAATAAAATGTGTTAAATCCTTGGAAATCCTGAGAGGTATAGGTGTACACCCGAAAGCTCCTGTTTTAAAAGACAGGAGAGTGCCTTTCTTGCTGTAGAGTACTGTAGGTATTAATTTAAGAGTTTCACAAAACCAGCTCAGTTACCTGAATAAGTTCTTTCATAGCGTCAGGTCAAAAAGCAAAATTCTGTCAGGTTTGTTCTCTTGAGCAGGTGGCTGAATGCCCAGAAACACTTCTGCCCTGTGATGGGGCATAGTGGCCTACTGCAGATTTCAGCATGTAGCACTGCTCTGAGGGATGTAAGATGCTTTCCAGGCTAGTCTGACTGTTTCAGGTCTTGCTCTCTAGGGCAAGAATTGCTTGTATCTTTTTTTTCTGGGAGTCATTAAGACAGGCCTATTTTGCTCTTGGGGACTTATACCTCCTCCTCCATTTCCAATCACATTGCCTCCCATGATTTTTCTTTTACTGTGCCTCAGTAGCTTTGCATGAAACTGTTCCTCATCTGCCTGCAGGTGGGCCAGCTCTGCTTCAGTGACTTCAAAAAGTTTTGATTCTGGTAACATCTCTGATGTGGACGGATCATCATTGCTACCCATTGACTGGTCATGAACCTCCACCAACTCTCCTGTACCGAGTTTCATGTGGCTGAGATGACTAAACTGATGATTACGCAGCTATGTAATGCAAAAAATTTAATTGAGCAAGACAAACACATTTCAATTTGCAGAGAAAAACCAGCAAATCCAGGAAACACTGGAAAAGAAAAAGCAGGAGATAGCCCAGCTACATGCTCAGATTGAACATAAAAGTGTAAAAGGCGAGGAATTAAAATACCAGAAAGAAAAATCTGGAAATGTTGCTTTTGAAGAATTTGAGAGGGCTGTGAATATTGCCAAAAGAAAGAGGGAGTCTGGAAAAAATTGCAGCTTGAAAGAGAAAATCAAGCAGAAAAAAAGACGCGCCAGAATGGATCCCAAGTTTAGACAGATCTCGAAGAGGAATTTGATCTTAGAAGAAAAGGAAGAGTGATGAACTTACTAGTGTCCTGCAATGTCAGGTATCATTGCTGAATTGAAGTTACAGAACTGTCAGATAGGCACTTAAAAGCTTGATCCAAATAATTTCAAACCCCAGGACTAAAATCCAACAAAAGAAATCAGTGTCCATAGATAATGTTGTAGAACTAGGAAGAAATGAATGTAACAAAAGTTCCAGTATTAAAACACTGGAACATGTCATAAAACTCAACAGAGGAGACGGCAAGGCATCTCTCAACAGAAATGCTCTGATTGACCTAGAAGTATGCAACAATTTTGTAAATTCATTGTTTTGTCATTTGTTTTCATTGGTACTTCAAGTGAGATCTATCTTCGAATGAACTCAGCATATTAGGCCCAATGCAGATGGCAAAATTGCCAGAATTCCTGCTGCTGGTTAAAAAGTTGTCTGGCATGGTGAAACAGGAAAAGCAATGGCTTGAGGAGTAAGAGATTTGCTTTAGGCAATTGTCAGCCATCTTATGGGAACACAAAAGTAATATGTTTCCAGTGCAATCAATTCAGTGGCTGCTATTTTTTTATAGAAGTGCATTTCCATCAACTCAGAGAAATGATACTACTATCAAAAAAGCCACATGCTTTTCTCAGTGGTCTAGCAGAACATGCCATTCAAAAATCCCCACAGGCAACTCAGCAGGAAGCTAATTTTAAGATCTGACCAACAGGTCAGCTTTGCAGAAGGCCATATAAGGGAGTAGATCAACAACATTAATAAATTCTATGATGTTTCACTGGAGGGTTTCCTACGGCACTTGAAAGCTTGAGGTTTTATTGTGCAGCTTCCAAGGTATTCTAAGACAGTTTTCAAGTCTCTCTGTTTTCAATACTGGAGCATGGTGTTTCTCATTTCCACAGCTGATCTACAGCTGAGTGACTTCATTCATTAAGGTACTGCAACCTCTCTACCTTTCTTATAAGAGTCATTTTATGAAGCTCTCTTAAAGGTCTTAAAGCAGTGTCCTGAACAGAGAAATGCTTTGCTATGCCACCTTCCTTCCAAATCAACTGTGCAGCTGCAAGAGCTAGCTAATAGAAGCAAGGGTTTATAAATTAGGCTGTCAATTTGCAGGGAAACTCCAATACTCTAGAAGTCACTCCGTAACACAGGGAAATATTGCAAAGCTTACTCTTTCACTTCTAATTTGCCCTGCTTGCCTTCTCCAAAGCTAGAATCCTTTTCTTAAAGAGGACCACTAATAGTATTTTAGAGGGGATGCTTCAGAGGATGCTCTTTCTAAAACTGAGTGTTATGATTCCTCTGGAAATTCATCGGTCTGTCACAGCTTTTCAAACACGGGAGACAGTGTCTTCACAGATTCATCTGCAGGTTCCCTTGACCTAGATCTCAACAGATTTTGGGAGGCCTGTTTACAGGTAGATGCTGCTATGAACTGGTTCTTTAGCTTTTCTTTGGTTCTTTGGATTTTATTTTTCTAGTTCATACAAAAGTGACTATTTCCATCATTTAGGATGACTGAACTGGTAGCAGGAAAAGTCTGACAGGTGCTTAACTGTTTGTCAGATTTCCCAGTTGAAACCACAACTGAAGATTTTGATGACCAAAAGCTGTCCCTTTTGTCAGGGAATGAAGGAGGGAAAAAAGTGCTCCTGTGTATCTGCTCCATCTTGTTCCACCTGTGTACACCCAGCCAAGCCTCAGTCTGTAAATCTGGCTTTCACTTGTGCCATGCTACTCACTCACTGCTCAGGCTTTTTATAAGACAATTAGAAAGATAATGTGGGCATATTTTAAAAATGCCTCCTGATGGACCCTGTGATACACCAGAGTGTACAGAGGGTGACCACCCTGATCTTGCAGGCTGTAAGGCCTGGTGGACCCCTGCTCTGTCGGAATGTCTTGTCTTGTGCTTGGAGAGGGACAAGAAGCCTGGGCATGGCCTTGTGCTGGAGCAGTGTGACTCCTACTTACACAAAACCCTGTGGTCCAACATTGCTAGCCTTCTTGGTTTGGTAAGTACGTAAGATTTACTATAGGGTTTGAATGGAGAAAAGTATGGGATTTGTTCAGAGACAGCTTCCAGCAATTCTTATCCAGCAAGTACAGGCTGTGATGACAGACTTCAGGGCAGAAAGCCCCAAAAAATTTGCAGAGAAGCTTTAGGCAAGAGAGGTAGATCACGTAGGGGACCCAGAAATGGCAGGTCAGAGGAGCTGTGACCACAATCCAACCGCAGTAGCAGTGATGTCAGGGTTGCCCTAGGGCACCAGGACTTTTGGGAGTGTAATATTACAAGAGATGGGGCAACTAAGAGACTGTTTAAAAGATAGTTTATTTCCTCATGGCATCAGCCTTATAGAAGGCTGAGACCTTAAAGGTGTTACATCCAACACCATTTTTTTTTTAATTTTTAAATTTTTTAATTTTTAATTTTTTTGTTTAATTATTAGCTACAATGCCCTAGGTTAGTTTCTTAGCCAATCACATACTTCCACAAATTTTGCTAGCATCTTTTTACACCAATCATGAATTGCTTTCCTTTTCCTGGCTTTGCCACAATGCATCATTCTTCAACCAGCCATGGGACACTTCTCAAACTTACATTGATACATCATAAATGTCTAACTAACTTTATAACAGGTTCTATTGCTAAACTTTAAAATCTTTTATTATCTTACTTAACATAACAGCTTTTCATGCATAATACATATTTGTTTGCTTAAAACATATTTCTACTTAAACTACAAACTTCTATTCTTGTTATGTGTCTGCTTCACTTCTACTGTTCTAATTCTCCAAGGCCTTAGGTCAAACATTTTATCTATCTTTGCCTCTGAGCCTGCATGCACAAGACCTTGGGAGCTTTCTGTGCCTGCATTTCCCACATTTCCCACACAGGACCATCCCCTCAGTGTGCCTGGGGCAGCATCCTCGGGTGCATCCTTGGGGAAAACACAGCAGGGCTGCAGTGGGGCTGTGGTCTGCAGGGCCCCAACAGCCAGTTCTGAAATGGTCAGTGGAAAAGCATTGCATATTCCAAACAGAGAGCCATCAAAATTCATGAGGGATATTAATTTTAATATATATGAGAAAGAGAGTGACAATATGCAAGCAGTCATGCTCTGCGTGATGAATTGCAGTCCACTCATATCCAGTGCTTGCAGTAATATCCATTTGCAGTGATATATCATTTTCTTTATTATTTAATCTCATAGCTCTTAATTAGCACATTGAATTTTATGGTTGTTTCAGGGCTTGTGGGGACATGACTAGAAACTGTGTGTAAAATCCCTCCCCATGTGGCATAAGAAGCTTCAGTTCGGCAAGTTCACAATTGAAATGCTCTCTGGCTTTACCTTGGATGAGTGGTTGATGCCGCATCTTACTTTCTAAATGCATTTTTAAAAGACTTTCATAGAGTGAGACTTCTCATTTTTTCATGTCAAATTGGCAGTGTTCTATATCCTTGAATGCAGAACGGGTTCCTCCTGACTTGCACTGATGACAGCCTCAAACGGCCTTTGAGGAAACTTCTCAAGAGGTTTCTTTACTGTGAATCTTCCTCAAAGAGGGAAAAGGTTGAAATATATCAGAGCATTTTTAGACACCAGTTTTCCCTCAAATCTTGCTTCTGAATTAAATGAATGTTATAACCCCAAATTTCAATTATGAATTGGGATCTCCAAATTAATCTCAGACAATATGACAACCATTACATTGAAACAGATCTGCTAATATGTTGGATGACTTGTCCTTTAATCATATCTGCTGAGCATGGTAGTGTTTTCCAAGTTCTTTAATAATATTAAGATAACTTATAAGATCAGATCAAAATGGACAAGATTATATTGACCAAAGGAGGTAGTTTCATGATATGATTAAAGAAAAAGGCAATGGATGTTCCAGATGACATATTAGGATAATGAAAATGTGCAAAAAGCAAGGTAAAGAATATTAAAGATTATTAAAGTATTCAGAGAAATAAAAATATCAGAAAATATTACTATTAGGAAAATGTACAGTATTATAAAAAAATGCTGTTTTGACAATTAGATGGAGAGCAGTTGTAAAATGCAGAACTGCTGACTGAGTTTCCTGGAAAACAATTATGAGGGCAGAGCTGAAAAACTGGGATCTCTTTTCTTCCTGCTGGGAAAATATGTTGAACTATAAAAGCTGCAGATCTGTTAGAATAAAGGTTGGCAGCAACTTGCTTCAGTTGAATAGCCTAAACTGTGAAGAATAGCTGAGAACACAGGAATTGCTTCAACAAAGATTTGGATTCTCTAAGGACAGAGAAAGTGCTAGCAGGATGAAATGTGGCTGGGCAACATGATATTTCATTTTTAAGGCATACTTTCATAGCCCCATAGGAGAAGAGTTCTGTAAGCCTTGCCTCAGTTTTGAGGATAACATCTAATTCTTCAGTTTCCTTACACACAGTTGGAAATGCTCATGCTAAGTGAACGTGAAGAGCTCTTGGAGCAGGACTTTTTATTGGCTCCTATGGCTATGCTGAGTATGGAGGAAGTGTGTTATCAGGACTCAAGGAGTTAAGGAGAACACTGAAACAGTACTTAATTAAACCAAAGAGAGGGGATGGAAATATTGCATCAGAGATGAGCAGGTTTTTTATTCCTTTTAGTACCTGACAATTTACAAACAACATCCCTATTTTCAGCTACCTTACAGACTGTAGTACCTAATTCATTGTGTCTTGTGTATCATATTAATGAGTAATTTGACTTGAGCTTCCACTACTTCTAGCACTTGGGTTGCAGAAAGAACTGAAGCAGCAAGTTTGAGATCAACTATCTAGAAGAAAAATGAGCTGGCTTAAATTCTGTATATATTACTACTGGAGAAAAGCAATATAGATGTGACAAATAATTTTTGTATATGCAGATTTACTTTAACAGGTGCTAGAGCTTATTTTACAGACTGGAAATCTAATTTCTGAATGAGGGAATGGAATCATAACTTTAAAAGACATGTAAAATTCAGTCCACTTGACACACCTGAGGGATGGGATGCCATCCAGAGGGATCTAGACAGGCCTGAGAAGTAGGCATGTTGTTTTCCTGTAATTTGTTTAGATGTTTAATTCCAGCTATTCCACAGCTCTGTGATTGCTAACTTGAACCATTACTGAAAAATGTTCATTGTGGTTTGGGAAAGATGAGGAACATTTTTTCAGTCAGTTTTCCAGATGCCAGTGGAAGGTAAAGGGAGTTTTTTTTTTTTTCTGAATTAGCTAATATGTGGTATTTACCATACAACTAAATCACATTGCAGAGAGAGGTAGTTAACATACAGCATTCCTAGCATGAAATAAGAACACACTTTCAGTGCTGAGCATCAGATGAAGGCATTGCAGTCGGAAATCAAAAAATGCCTTCTAGTGTGTCTTAAAACATGACTTTCAGACTGGGTTTTTTATCAGTGTATTAATTAAAACATGGGAATTTTAAAATGAAGTAAGATGCTTTAACTCACCCTTTATGTTTCTAAATATAAAATGATGCATGAGCTAAGGTTTTTCATTTTCTTAATGTGTAAGAGATGCTTAAATAATAGGGAGGATTGGAAAAGGTTATTTTGACTACTTCAGTGGCAATATCTACTTGATGAAATATGGAGAGGAGTCTACAAAAGGGCTACTTATCCATTTTTTAATTTTCTGCTACATGGACACTGCATCTCATGTTTATACACCAGACAGAAATGGGTTTTGTGACTTTGACTCTGGATTTGAAGTTTAAAAATATGTGCTTGTAGGAAAATATTCCTGATTTTTTGACTCTTGAGAAATTGCTTAGGTAGTGATTTAACTTAAATAGCCTTTCTGTAAATTTCTTTTTCTAACGATTTCTCAACATTCTAAATTCCTCATATCTTTAAGGATAACATTCTTCCAGCCTCATGTTGTATAACTGTGGTACTTTGAATTCCTTCACATTGTGTTTTTTCTGGGAAACCTAGCTTGCAAATTCAGCTCTTCATTTCTGCAAAGGAAAGTAGTAGTCAAAAAATGTATAGCGTTTTTTCTTCATTCTACCTGTTGTGCAGGTAAGCTAAATGCACACAGATTGACTTTGACTATTTTGCTTACTTCAAGAATAATAAGTAAACCAAAGAACCTTGATCATTCAAATAGTTGTGTAGTGTGTTGTCACAGAATTATATTCCCCATTGCAAGACAGCTGTCCAAGGATAGATAGGGGGGGAGGTCCATCAGTATTAGGAAGGATAATAAATCAAAAGCATATCTTAGTGTTAGATCCTTGCTGTTGTCTCTTGTGGCTGGCAGTGACCTCTTTTATGACTTGAGATCACTCACCCCACACATTAATGGTGGTCTGCGAATTCTTGTTCTGTGGGCTGAGCACTCAGGGTGTGAAAAAAGACTCGAACACGGGTTGATCTTCTGAGTTCCAAGGCTGTTTATTTTATCTTACCTAAGGAATTTTCTCTCTAGCTTACAGCGGTCTGCTCTGCATCTCGTTCAAGGCTCTTCTCCCGCCCTCAGGGGCTAGAGTTATCTTTTATACCCTAAATTATGTACACTTTATTTACAGTTAATCACCAATACTTTATACCCACTTTACACCGTGCAGTTTTCCCTTCACCAATCCTGAATTGGCATTCTGACCCAGAAGATGGATGCCACGAAGAAGATGAAAGAAATTCTTACTACACAACAAATCCTCTGTTTCGTGTTTAGGCCCTTAATGTAAACAATCTTTAAAATCTTACTTTTCTACCTTCTAATACACCAATTTACACTCTACTTATTTTTGTGACCTTGTAATTCTTCATGTAAAGATGGTAATTTTTCCCATGGACTTAGATCGAATTCACAGCGGCTCTGGGCACCTTGCCAAGGCTTCTGAGCCCCCTGCCCATTTTCCAGAGAAGCCAGAGGAATATCCTGGGTTCCCAGAGTCTCTGAGCATGGACTGAGCCTTGATAGCTTTATTATGAGTCAATAATGAATCTACCATTTTTGCCATTCCACAGAGACCTAGTGCCAATGAACAGACCTTTTTTTCCTCTGTCAGTTTATATGGTCTTTAACAAGCTGTGGACAAAGTTTTGATTTCACCAAAACAATTGACCTCTACTCTTCCTGGGACAGCACTTACTATATGGATTAACCTTTTTTGGATTGAACACTTCTGAATGTCTGTGGCCTATGAAACATTCAGCCTCCTCCCTGGTTTTATATTATGGATTTTTTTACGGCTAGCATTATAGTTTACAAAAATGAAGCAATATTCACTGTCAAAGCTAGAAAAAAAAAGCTACACCTTGAAGACTGTAGTTTACAGGAGTTAAATCTTGAAGTGGTTTTGTTCCATTCTGTTCCTGGACAATAAAATTGCTCCTTGTTATCATTCATTCTACCTCTAGAGTCTGATTTTATTTGTTTTTCATATTCAGGTCTGCTAATCATTCAACTTCAAGTCATTGCTTCCAGTGTATCACCAGTTATCACTGTATCACTGGCTTTTGTGGTACCCTTGACAAACCTGTGCAAAATACTCTTGCTTGGGAATTTTGGAGACCTCTTTGACTGTCTGCAAGTCAAAAAAGCCCAGACAAAGTTAATCTCCAATGATATGGATGAGAATAATTCAGATTCAGATAACTAGAAATACCTACTTGGACAAGTACCTGTGGGAACCCAGGACATTCCTCTGGCTGCCTTGGATAGCTTGAGACCCTGGCAGAGGGCTCAGAAGCCTTGGCACAGAGCCCAAGACCCCTGTGCCTTTGATTTCAACCCCTGGGAAAAATTACCACCTTTGCATGAAGAGTTACAAGTCACAAAAAATAAGTAGAGTATGAGTTAGTTTATCAAAAGGCGAAAAAGTAAATTTTTAAGATTTTTTTAGAATAGGGGTCCAGGGTCAAGATGGAGGAATTTGGGCATGTTCTGTCCCTCTTTCTCCTTCTTCTTGGCATCCATCTTCT
>PYHW01009260.1:1552479-1566208 GCA_013186435.1 Turdus rufiventris | reverse complement strand
TAATTGTTCATGGGGAGGGGGGAAATGTAGTTAGCCGAAGCCGATCGGAAGACCTCGGGCTGTACGAGGAGGCAGCACCCTTCCCCCCCATGAAGGAAGTGACGTGGGCACACCGCGGCTATTTAAGCAGGTGCCCACAGGAAATAAATTGCATTTCACCGTTCACCATATTGGTGTCACGCGTGATTTGTCCGGCCAGTTTGTAAGTTCCGCCGTGGTCTCGCTCTGACCCAGGTCGCACTTGCCTTAGCCAGTTTAAGGCAACAGTAAAGTTACTGTCTTTCCACTTCATTTTCTACCACCTGACATGACAACTAAGTTCCATAAGGCAAATGATAAACATTGATATAAATTTATCTGTTTCAGTAGACTGGACCAATTTGTACTCTCTGGAGGGATGACCTTTGTTACATAAATACATCACATCTTGCAAAATTTTATCACTGGCATTTTGGTTCCTGTAACAAAAGAGCATCTTGGAGCTGACCTTTTTCATGAACAAAATTCCAAGTATCAACAGAATGTCTCATTCTCTTTCTAAAATAACATATAAGCCAATGAAACAAACAATGAAGCTATTAAACAAGTTCTATATGAAGTTATATAAAAACAAAAAAAAAGGAAGGAAAAAACAAACATCATATTTCAAAACTGTTTAAAATTAAATAAAATTTTATAAATATCTTCTATGTACATTCAGGTATTTTTTCCATCTAAAGCATTTTCTCCATTACTTTTGGTTCTTTAGAAAATCATAGTACATTTTCTATATCTGAACAAGAAAAATGGATGTACTATCTATTTACCAATCTAAATCACTTCAGTCTTCCACAGTGCAAAACCACATATTATTTACACTTTCTTTCTGTTCTTTATATATAACTTCTTACTCAGCTATGTATACCGGAATCTAGTCAGGCTACTCAGAGCGCTCTCTGAAGTGCTTTTTCCTATAGGCATACCATGAACTTGACATGATGCTAGCAAGCTTCTGATTCTGTGTTGTAGCTATGTCAGGTTCAAGAATGCTTGTGTCTTGGAAATGAATATTTAATTGGATTTTCAATGGACCTAGAGGAGTTCAGGTGAGATACACAGGGTTCTTGTTTCTCCTGTTTTTTACAAATCATAATGTACAAAATCCAGTTAATTTCAGTGGGGTTGAACACAGTGAGTGAGAACGTGATTTCAGAGCTCATGATTTTATGTGTATAAAACAATGGCTATGAACTTCCTGTGCACCCATGGATGGTACAAGCTGTTACCTCAGATACTTTGAAAATACTGAAGTGGATCAGTAATTTTTTTCCAGTACCTTTCACTGTTGTTTTACCTTTCTCCCACTCATACCTATTCTCAGAAAAAAAATTCCTGTTGTAGAATTGTTGAATCATTAAGATTGGAAGAGATCTCTAGGATCAGCAGACCACCAATTAACCCAGAACCACCATAGGGAATTGAATGATTCAGAGGTTACAAAATGGATTGCTCCAGGTGTTAGGTACTGCTTATTCAAAGAAAAATATAAAAAATTCCATACAATCTCAAAATTGTTAACATAAGTGAGACCAGGACTTCATTCAAAGAGACAAATGTACAGATTGACCTGCTGTAAGCAGCATTTATCTTTCCAGTCCCCATTCCTATATGTCAATCTGGTCCCAAGACTTATCATTAAGACTGCTCAATTCTTTGGAACAGAACAAAGTGTGTCTTTTTGTAATAGTTGTTATTGGATTCAACAGTGCTCTCTTTGGATCAACTTATTCCTAGTTATGACTCTTTGAATACAAAACTGCATTTTCAGTGGTCATTCAAACACATGGCTTAGACATTTTCAGTGTAGAACAAAGATAATTCCTTTATATCTTACAAAGGAGGAATTAAAAAATGTACAAGTCAGTTGATGCTCTTCCTACACATCCCTTCTGGCAACATGTGGGCAGTGAATATCTCATGTGCTGCAAAGGTGAGCTCATTATCATTGCCTCTCTCTGACTGACCTGTATCAAGATGAAGTGAAAATGTGAATGATTAAAAAAATCCATCTGGTTTGCTGAGAAATACAGGCAATTTTGGCAAAGGACATATAATCTGCATTTGAGCCTGTATATCAAAACTGCTATTACATTTCTCGGAGAACACAAAATACTTGATTTCACCAATTTAGGTTCACTTTATTTTATTAGTTAAGGTGTAAGATTTGTGTATTGCTGTGTCTTCAAATACAAGAGGCTAACATTCAGGATGAGACTGGAAGACAACAGCTCTATACATCACTGTGCAATTAGAGCAAGGTCAATCTAGCATGATCAACACGCTGTTGATCCAAACAGGAGCTAGATATAAGGTTGCTGGCTTTAAGGAAAACAAGTGAGCATCCTGCTTCATTTTGAGATAACCTGGCAATAGATCAGCTACAATCCATTTTAAGTTGGTTAATCTTCTCTTTAAAATTAAGATTAACTTTAATGAAGAAAAAGGATAGCTGTAAGCCAATATGTAGGGATTTTGGTTTTGGGTTCTTTGTGTATTTGAGGAGTTCAGATTATTCCTGGTTATCAGATCCCTCTCTTTTATTTCTGCAGATAACACCCAAACAAAATGTAAAGCCAAGAAACAGCATGAACAACAACAAAAACCAAGCCCTTAGTGTACTTATTGATTTAACTTGATTTAACACAGACAGGTCTATATTATTTTGAGATTTATATATCAACTTTCTTTAATTGCTCACACCAGAATAAAGTAGTGAATGAACCACGACCAGTCTTGCAGGTAGGAAGTGGAAGGGGAAGGGAAAAGGAAGGGAAAGAAAAGGAAGAGACTGTAGTTACAGGAAAAATGAACTGAGTCCAATGCCATCTCTAAGAAAACCCTCCCTCAGCTGAAGTAAGCTACCACAAAGACACCCCTTTTTATCTCTCCTTGGTAGTGAGAAGAATTCAAAGTAAAAGACTTTCCTGGAAAAGCCTGCTTCAATTACTTTCTTTTTCTCTAACATCAAGAAACATCAAATTTAAATGTGATCCCATTTGGCAGCAATGAATTTGAAGGGCAAGCTTCTGTCAGGTGAAAGGAGGACATTCAGAGTAATATGGATCAGGCCAAAACCAGCTGTTTATTTTCTATCTGTCAATGATAGAAGGCCTTGATCTGAATTAACTTTCTTGTCCAGTTTTCTGCCTTTGCTGCTAGGTGGGATGGTGGCACTTGGGATAAGGGCCTTGAGCGCATCACAGATATTCTCATGGTGTGCTGGTTTTGAGCAAAGCTCCTACAAAATTAATATAGCTTTATTTTTACCCCTTTCTTTGTCTTTTCTAGAGGTGATCTCAAGTATTTTCTGTCCAATTTCTTACAGAAGCATAAAAAATGGCCTTGTGATCTTTTAAAAGATTTTGTTTTTGCTTTGTTTTCTTCATGGTAAAAACGTACATTTTTCTGTTAGGCTGCTTCACAGTACTTCTGGTGCCTTAGCATTTGTGACCCTATGAGGCTTCCCTTTGCAATTACAGAGCACACCTTTTTACTTTGCAGTCTTTAATCCACACAGGACTCCTGGCAGTGCTTTCAACCTGTTGCTCAGTTGCTCTCTTCCCCAAGTGTTGCTCCTCTGAACCTTGCTGACTCTTGTTTCTTGTGGATAGTGATTGCCACTGAAATTTAAATCATCCTACTCTTTCCCTGCCTTTTTATCTTCCTTCTTGCAAGATTGTGATTCAAAATTTTGCACTAAATTTCCTTTACCCTTTGCCTCATGGGTTTTAGTCTATAAATTCATATTAGAAAATATAGTGCCTCGTAGGTAGGAAATGTGTCATGTCAGTTTCCAGTAAATATTATCTAATAGTTAGATGTCTACCTTACTACCTACTTACTGTCTACCTATAAGGCAGAAAATATTTAATAATACTAATATCAGCAGTAGTAGTATCATGAACAGAAATTACCAGTTGGATTGTTGTGTTAGTCTCCATGAAAACTCTAAGAATGAATGAACAAAGGTTAATTTCATTATTTTCATCATTCTTACCACCTCCTTTACTGGAGAGGAGGATACTTTTCACAGGATCTCATGGCTGGTTTCTAGGAGTAGGCCACTGTGTAGAAATCTTGCTTTTTCTGCACCTTTTCTGTTCTTTGTTGCTTTGGGTTTTTTTAATCTCTGAGGTAACTTCGAAGTTGATGTATTCACCCTCCTAATCTAGTATTCCATCTTGCCCCGTGACAGCTGGTAAATCTGTGGAGAGTGGGAATTCACCTGCACAAATTAATGCTCATTTAGTTAGTTTGTTGCTTTTACAAAGGCATCATGTCAAATTACAGAAAAAAGCCTTTCTAATGTTTTCTACTTGGAAAGTCATTACAATTATGTTTTGCTAACATTAAGTTACTCTCAGAAGTCTTTGAAAAACCTCTGCAGACAAGGTTCAGGTTAATTAACCCTTCAAATAAAAAAAAATCCTTTTTTGCAATTTTAAGTTTGAAATTATTGCAAATAATTGGTTCTCTTTAGCTGGCAAAGAAGATTGACAACTAAAATACGCTTTACACCCAAACCATTTTGGTCAGGTACACACCTGAAAACAAAGTGTGCAAAACATCTGTACAAAATAAGCTTGGTTATATTTTCCATTTTGACCTTGAAAGAGTTTGAAGTGACATTAGGTGAAGCCTCTGGCAGAAGGGTGCTGCCAATTCTCACAGTAACACCTGAACACATGGTGAGCCCCCATCAACCATCTGTTAGGGTGGCAGAAAGGAGTGCCTGCTCCATCTTCATCTCCAGACATCAGCAGCCACTGGCAGGTGTTAATCCATTTTGCAGGTGACTTTGCTCTGAGTTAACACAACCATGGAGGGGTGAGCTCACAGGGTAAAAGGCAGAGCCCCACAGGTACCTGGCTGCCTGTGGGATTCTGCTGCAGCTGGAGACACCAGGGATGGAGACCCAAAGGTTGTGACTAAAAGACACTGGATTTAGAGGTCGGTCAGTTCCTCAAACTGAATTTGCTTTTCCACTATTTGCCCTGAAAATATGATTTTAAGATCTCATCCAGTTTTCCACTCACTAGCAAGAAAGTGCTTTGGCAGATCTAATTTCATGTTTGGCTTTTTGTTATCTTGATTTTGTTTTTTACTTGGTACAAAAAATACAAAGGCCTCTTACTCTCAACAAGAGTTTTCATTTGTTGATTTAAGGAGAAAACTGCTGTCTGTAATATTTTTTCTTACCTTAAATTAGTTGTTTAAATAAAATTGTCAACCTAAAAGAATCCAGTAATACAAGAGAAAATGAGTGTTACTTTGTTACAGTAATGACTATTACTGTTACAAATTTATTGGTCCGGAATACAATAAGAGCCACGATGGATTGCTTAAAATCATCCAAAGAACTGTTAATACATTAAAATATGAATATTTAATGCGGGTCATTAACCTTGATAATTTACCTTAAAATAACTTTGAACTGGCTTGATTTTGATTAGTTTCTAATGGAGCTTGAATCATCTAGATGTTAATCTTCCCTGTGTGGCTGCCAGGTTGTTGAGGTACTATCAGATTGATAATTATTTTTTCATCACTCTTATAAACTTGAGACATGCTAAAAGGAAAGAATAAATGTGCCCATGCCGGATTTTTTTCCTAGGGTTCTTTCTTAGTACTTCTTTTAAAAATTTCGAGGACAGACAAGTCTATGATGCTCCTAGGCAATCAGTCTTTGAACTCTAACCATGAGAGCATGGAAGTTTCAAAATTTCTAGCATTTCAGTTGGGATACTGAATGTTTTATTCTTATACTGTGCAAAATCAATATGGAAAACACACTGTTCCAGTCCTTTTAATTTTTTTTTTTAAACAGATTTATGTGTTTTCTAATATTACAATTAATTTGGATTTGCTTTCCTGACTGTCATCTGCTCTCTGTGTTTTTTTCACAGGACAGCTTCTCTCATGGAATCTAGAATCCAAGCCAGTCCTAAAAGGCACTCATTTATGTTTTGGAATTAGAGAAACAGAGGACAGAGGGATTAGCCTTAGCAGACACTGGGAGAAAGGAAAATAGGTTGGAAGAGTGATTTGCAATCCTGTACAGATACCTCTTAAATATTCATGATATACTGTAAATTTGTTTGATTTTCATGATATTTGTTACTTTTATGGTAAAAAATGTGGGTTAAAAAAATAAGTTATCAACTGTCACTTTCTAGTAAAGAGAACATGGAAAATTCAGTGCTATTAAGGAAGTTTTAAACACATGGATTGAGTTAGAGATATTCTTGCAAGGACACGATTCCAGTTTAATGGAAAAGGATATCCTGAATTTGAAGAAACAAAGAGAAAGGTGAAGAAACCAGGAGAGAGACACTTACAAAGTGAGGTCTGACTGATAAAACCAGCCATCACAGATAGTCTTGTGTTGGAACCCAGTCAGCCTGTGAGGAAAGTTTTGTGACATCATCTGTCCCTGGATGTTTCTTTCCACAGGACTAGAATGTTTAAAACATTAAATTTAGTATGCAATAGTAAAATGTGCCCTGCATTTGTTTACAAGAGGAACAGTAAGTAGAGAATAATAGAAGATACAGATTTAGAAAATTGATTTGGATAGGAAGTTTTTGGCTAGCAGGAACTCCACAGACCTATTCATGAAATGGTAAATTATTTTAAATAATATCAGAAAAATATATTCAGAAAGAAGTAAGTATTTTACTTTATTCGAGGAGCTCCTAAACCCTTGATTGCCTATATAGCATGTTATGTAATCTTAGAGAATATGGACAAATCCATTTTCCCACCAAGATTTCAATTTCAAAGCAGAAAAGAAGGAAGAAATAAAATTTTAACCAATTTCTTTTTAAAGTATTTCTCTTTGATTAACATGAAATGGATTGATGCATTAGAAGAATTCATTTGTTCAATTGCACAGCAAGGCTGCTCTGGAACAGAAAAATTCAGCCTAGAGATTTTGGATCCCAAAACAGTGAGTTAATTCTATCTCACTTTTAACCTTCAAGAAGATTTTGTCCTTCAGCATTATCTCACTATTGAAAGGTTTAAAAAAAGTTACATTTTCTTAGCAAGGTAGCCAGCTAGCAGAAGTTACCTCTGTAGGCTACATTTCACAGTAGTAATTTCTCTTAACCAGCTTCTGTCTAGGAAGCTATTTTTGATTAATTTCTTGTATGTTACTCCTTTTTGCAAAAGCTTCTCTTTCACCCCCAGGATGTCTTTTCAGGACTCTACATTGTGGTTGCCTTTTTTCCCACCATATTGCTCAGCAAAGGACAGTGTACCCAGCTAACACTAGGTGGTATTGGAGTTCTTTTATTCTCATGAGTGCTTTGAAATATATTGCTGTCACCCTGTCTCATTCATGTATAACCAATTTAAGAGTAGCTCTATGACCTAAAATTATTTATCATCTCTCTTTGAAGAACATGGTTTTACTCAGTCTAAAGTAGTTTGCCAACTTTTTCACCAGGCAACAACCTCCTTGAAAACTCAACAAACAGCTCCTAAGACCCAGACAGTCATTTTGGAGGTGTGAGCATTGTAAGGATAGAAATGAAGATAGAGAAGAAAAGAATGGAAGATTAGATGCAGAGAATGCAACACTTGAATTTGGCTGTACTTTAAAGTAAATGGTGGGGAGAACTGCTGAAGCATAAAAGAATAGTTAAAAAGTTGTTTCTATTTGATAGGTATATTCTCCCAAAGTTTTTTACAGATGGCTTCAGAAATATTTCCTTCAACTGTTGTTTGAGTGATACAAGCAGGATCAGGCATGTAAACTATAGGTAAACATTCGGAAAGCTGCCTTTGTTTCTTTTGGTTTTGTTTGTCAGGATGCATGATAAAATGAGATCTTTACGAGCCTGTTTGATGTTTGATTTCAATGAAGAAGCAGGTGATCATGACTTGCATTAAGAATTGCACGCCGTGGGTTACTTCAGTAGGCTATCATGACAAAACTTCAACATGAGTGACATTCTCATTGTGCTTGAGGGTGATAGGTGGGTGGCATCCTGTAACAACTCTTCTCCGCGCTGTTAACATGATACCTTCTAATTGATATATCATCTCTTTCTCCAAAAACAATCCAAGAAATTACACGAAGTAATGAAAAATCTGTTAAGATTTAGGAAAACTTTGATTTGTTCCACATAGTGGGGTCTAAATAACGTATTCCAACCTAATGACTCCTTCTTCAAGCATCCAAAATATCTGAAAAGCAGAAAAAAAAATGTGTGTAAGAACTTTTAAGTTACAGATTCGGTTTCACGCTTATGAAAGTGTAAGAGACAATAAAGTGAGTGAAAAATATGTTTGATAGATCAGAACATCATTTCTAAATCCTGAGGTATTACCCCTTGCCATTGCAGTGATTAGATTTTCTGTGTTAAACCTTCTTGTATTGATTTGTAGCACACTGATTTACATTAAAAGTTGTAGTGATAAAACTAGAGAAGTAATACTGAAGTGACCTGCATTCTGTATAAAAGTACAGTGAAAAAAATATTGGAAATTTGTTAAACATGCATTGCTATTACATGTCCTCTGTTTATCACTTCATTTTGTCAATGAAGTTATATTTCCTGTATGTAAATTGTCATGTTTGTCATGCACAGAAAATTTTCATGCCTATAAATCTGTCTTGCTTGCAGTGATTTTTATGGAATATTTACTTTTTCCCTTTTCAACTTTTTTTTCCATTTTTTCCAATCTAAAATGACTGACAATTCAATTAAATCTCTTTCCTTCTCTGGCTTTTTGAAAAATCTCCATCTCCCACCATTAAAAAAGGGGACACAGTATTCTTCTGCTAATGTTCTTGGGAATAATCCTCTTCTTTAAATTGTTGCTTATCTAAGCTATTTTACTAAGATTTTACACATAAAATCGGAGGATGAATGACCATTGGCACATGAAATTATGTGCACACTCTGGAGACCAGAAGAATTTATCCCCTCTACAACCTCCAAAGATATTTCTACATCTACTGTTCTCACTCCTTTAAAGATTTTCTTTATTACTATTTTTTTTTCAACAAAAAATTCTGGCTTTCCTGTTTTTCATTAGGAACTCCCTTTCATTGAAATTCTCACTCTCAGGTTTCTTTGGCAAGACCCGGTTATAACTTGGAAAATCTCTAATGTCCTTGTGTGAAAATCTTTACATGAAACCAACCTTTCCATTCTGGTTCTTTAGCACATCAGTTAATCTGCAAGGAAAAATAGATTCGTTTGCACCACTGTATTTGGCCTGAGAGGTTTTTTTTTTCTTTTAAATATGGATTTTTCTTTTTTGTTTACCCACAGGGAAAGCTGTCTTCTTTCAGTATGAGAAATGTGGAATCATGATAATAATCTAGACTTCTGCTGAAATGCCACCGCACAACTGCAATTGATTTGTAGTCTGAAATTTACACTTTTTCAGAGAAAATGGTTAAGCTTGTCCTGTTGCAACTCTGGATACCTCCATAACCTGATTATTTAAAGTTGTGTTCAAAAAGCTACTTATTGCATCTCCAAAACCTGGAACAGCTGTGGGCATCTTGCTGGTACTCTGAGTGATGGCAGCAGCAGACTAGAGAACTGAGGATGTCTGAAGCTTGATCTCAACATTAGATGTGGATCTTTTTTCCTAGGAAACTGTAAAATTGGAGCACCATACAATTATATACTATGGAAACCCCATTCACCTATTCCAATAAATCATCAAGAATTGGCTTGGTAAATCAGGAGAGGAGAGGATTCTGAGGGGTGAGAGAGATGTAAGCATTCAGATGCCTCCTCATGTTTGCATTGGCAATTTTTTTTTTTTTTTTTTTTTTTTTTACATTGCACGAGGAAAGAAATTTATGTGTAAATAAACAGTGTCAGGACATTGAAAGTACTTGGGCATAAATGCATCAGATTTAAAAAAACATATTTAGCAAATTCTGCAAGATGTGTCAGGGATTATATGAGGTCTCCCAAAGTTTCTTTTGAATTACTCATCCTTTAACTTGAAGGGCTATTAAGATGACCTAAATATTTTTCAGCCGTGTGAGTTTCTCTTCTGTTTTATTAATGGAATTCATAAAAGCTTATGATTCTTCTACTATAAAAGCTTTTGCTCAAAGAAATTATCTAGTCCATGACTGCTTTTCTCCTTGATTTAATTATCTTAGGGTAAAATTGTTGAACGAAGAGACGCAAGCCTCAACAATTTATAATTATAAGTATTTTTCTTTGCAAAGATCTTTCAGTGAAAATTAAAACGTCTTCTCATGTCAAAATCTACTTCTAGATTTATGTAAAATGTGGAAGTAGAAGATGAATGGATCTTCCTTGTCTGCACTCTCATATGTTAAATTCTTTTTTTCCCCGGTTCAGATAAAAGTCATGGAACAAGTTCTTGTACTACTGTAACTATTATTCATAGCCCAATTTAATTCCAAAATGTTTTCTTCATTACAAGAGGACAAAGCAAGGAAACAGAAATACAAGTTGGAAGAATAAGTGGAGAAAACTCAAATTAGGCAGTCAATTTATGACATTTTTACAGAGCAAATGTCTACACAGGTCTTCACTGAAGTAAAGAGCTCTTATACTTATTTGTGTGATTTTCATTGTCTCTCACTATTATTTCTGTCTTACATTTTTATGATGCTAGAAAGCCACAGTGGCCAAGCAATTTAAAAAATATGAGGTCTGCCAAGAAGTGACCTTTCAGATACATATCACTTTGAAGCTACACTTATTATACACTATAACCTTTAATTTGTTATGTAGGAAGGGCTTTGTTTGACATAAACAAGATTTTTTAGCACTATGAGATTTATCTCTGATCTTTTACAAAAGAAATATGCTTATATTTTTAGAGAAAACAGAAATTTTTCTCCTGTCAGACTTGAGAACCTGAGCATGCTAAGCTGCAAGTGTGCCTTCAGAAATAGTCCCACAACCTATTTTCCAGTCTGACATGAGAGAAGCAGGATTTGGGCCTCCACAGTAGATACTGGTGGTTTCTCAGCATTCATAGCAGATGAATACCCATTCTGAATCAAGAGCTGTCTTTCTAAGTGTAGTATTGTTTACATATGTAATTTACTAAAATTGGTTTTTTTAACCTGAAAAAACATTCTTGTGTTTCCCTATTAAATTTAATGTATATAATGAAGGTTGATTCATTTTAACACATATCAAAGTACATTTTTCTCAGATACCATTTTATCTTTTTTCTCTTCTAAAAGATACTTGTCCTACTGTAATTTAAAATTTTGCTATATTTCAGTAACACTAATGAAAAAAAATTAACTCAAAATTTCTGTGGATTCTGCTGTGGATTTTTTCTTAGAAAACGTTGAGGATTGTGACTATTACCAGTAGAATCTAAATTAATAAGGAATTTCCTCTTTTTTTTTTTCCCCAGAAGAATTTAATGTAAAAAAAAAGAGAGTTGGAATTTTATACATCTGTTAGAGGAGAAAGTTTATTTCTGTGTCTTTTCTGTCATGGGTAAGGTCTTATAAAATTTTGAATTTTTGTATCATGTAAACATGAAATAAAATTTAATTCCTGTCCTGTGTACGTGCGTCTGTACTTTGTCCTGACCAAAGTGCTTGAAAAATAGATGTGTGTGCTTTGAAAATTGGTAATAAAATCTAAGAGTAAAAGACGGTAAGATTTTTTTTTTTAAAAAGGAAATAGACATTTTAAAACCTTTTTTTTCCCTTTTTTAAAACTTTATTTTGTAAATAGGCCTAAAATTTTACAGGTTTAGAACTGTTTCATCTTGATGTGTTTTTATGTCAGACTCTATGAAATGCAGGATGAATTAATTTTTTTTAGTGTGTGAGTCCTTCCAGTACACGTTTTGAAGAATGTCTGTACAACCCAAGAATAGGAAACATTGCCTGAGGTAGCACATTTCAATGCGCATTTCCCAGAGCTTGAAAAATCCATCAGGGGATTTTTTTGGTATTTACTCATTTTGTCAGAAACATACAATTTATATGTATTTGTATGTGTCCGTGGAGTGTCTAAAACTTTTTAAAAATTATATATTTCTGAATCTAAAATTGAATATGGAAAAACTTTTTGTCATTCTCAGCATTTAGGTGGGACTTTCACTCATGGGAAATGGTATGTTTGCAGTAAGAAAAGCATGATGTTGACAATGGTAAATAGTTTTCAGTTATTAATGTTGTGAAAAGGGTTTTGGGAACCCCTCTTTGTGGTCTACCTTTCTGTCTAGAAACCCAAGTGATCCTTCTCCCAGTTTACATACTCATCATGGAAAATGACCGTGCGTGATCCTACTCTTAACAGGTGAATCTGCATTGTATTTCTTTTACTGACTGGAGTGTCCAGGTTATGCCACTTTCTTTTTCATCCAGATTTCAAAATGTAAAACCCGCCTGTCCTGGATGAAGCTACCAAGAGCAGAATCTTGCTAAAGAAATCTGTTCCAGGACCAGACATTCTTCTTTGTCCCTTCTTCCATTTACCCACTGCCTATTCATGCTTGTCTTAAACTGCTTTTTTTTTTTTTTTTTTTTCCCCTCCATGGCTGATATTATACCCCTTCCATTTTAATTTGGTCTGTTTAATAAGGCTTTTTCTAATGTCATAATCCCTTAACAAGCCACTGGCATCACTCAGACATGAATGCACTGTATTGAGATTGGATTGGTAGTTCTGGTTCCAAAGGAATAATGCAGAGATATTTTGGTATCTATTTTATGGGGTAATACTTGATGTATGAACCTGGCAGTCTAATTTATTATTTTTTAATTATTTGCTGTAACTTAATTCATTGTACTTCAGATCTATTTTAGAGGTAAGATCATGAAAACAACAGTTGCAGCCTTTTCATCTGTGTTGTGTGTTTGATTGAATTTCAGTCTCATTTTCCACCCCCTGGATTTTGTGACCTGATATATATAATGGGGTCAGTGAAGTTAATATTATTGTCAGTTCAGGAACATAGCAAACCTCAACTGAGTGCAGCAGTTGGTCCTGCAGAATTGCAATCTCCAAACTCATTCACAAGCACTAGATGAGACTGTGTCATACACCACAAGTAACTATGTAGAAATCCATATAGTTAGTATGAAACACATCACCACTAGATGTGTTTTCATAGTTAGTGGCCCTTGTACTCTTAAGGGAACAATCCCAGAAAATATTTTTTCAGATATACTATGGGTTCATGTCTGGACAAAATTTAAATGTTCATACCCTTGGTTACTGGTAATAATTTTGTGATGGGTTCTGCTCTTACTCCTTTGTTAATTCTTGTATAAATTCCTTCTTATTTGTACTGGTGACACAGCCTGGAGGGCAATGGACAGATGGAAGACTTTGTGATTAATCCCTGAACGAATAGACAGGCTTCTGCAAATTGGCCAGGAAATCTCTACCGGCATCTTGCTGTATTCTTTGTAAACACGTGAAATGATAATCACAAATAAATATGCACATGCATATACATAAAATACAGAGATCAGTGTTTGCAGGACTGAAATAGGATACTTAGTTTTCTGAGTTACCTGTAGAATATAAGAATACCTGATGATTTCTGATGATTTCTATTAATTGCCATCTTTGTTTCCCATGCTGGAATATAGCCCTTTGTGGGAGTGTCTATTATACTCAATGACAATCTTTTTTCCATTTCTTCAGTTGTCAGCTAACCTTCTTCTCCACATTAAACATTCCCTTCCCCTTCCCCT
>PYHW01009260.1:1521378-1544992 GCA_013186435.1 Turdus rufiventris | reverse complement strand
TAGCAGTCCCATTAAATGGTGGCTGCAGTCCTCTTGCAGTGACAGATGTGATTCAGTTGGAGCAGTGCTCCTGTACAAGGTGCAATTTGCCTCTAAAGGTCCAGTGGTGATGTGGAGAAATCCGGTTTTCCTCAGGAGTCCAGTGGAAAAAGGGGCTCCCTTAGTGTCCCAAAACCTCTGTTTTTTTCTTGGTAAGAATTGTTGGGCTCTTTCCCCTGGCTGGAGCAACTTCTAATGGGATGCAGTAATTTTATCAGTCACATAGTGGGACTCAATGGCCATTAGCAGAAAATGACTCACTGGAGGAAGGATGGGTTGTGAAAAGATAAAGAACAATGCCCCGCCTGGTTTCAATGGGTGGCCCATTAGCAGAATATCTCCTGTGGAGATAAGGATCACTGCCCCACCCTCAACAGATGGTGATAAAATAGACAGCTTTTATCACACTCTGTATTGTAACCCAAGATAGTTACCAACACCCAGACATGCAGTTTATAACCAGGTGCTGTTTATATATGGGCAAAGAATGAAAAGTTGCTGACACCCGGAAGTGCGGCTTATAATCAGGTGCGGTTTATAATTGTGAAATTACTGAAAATCAACATTAAGAGGAGGCAGTATGCTTGAAGATGTCAGTGACCTGAGTATTCTGCTTCTGAGTGATGTGCGCTTGCAGATTCCAACACTGATATAAGTCTGGGGAGTAAAGTTTTGTAAAGCCAATGTCAAACTCTATTTTTTGTTGTGTTTATTAGTGTGCATTGTAGTTTGATTTGCTAGGTTTGGTTTTTTTTCTGAAATCTTGGAGGTTTGTTTTTAATCTTCTAGGGTAAAAAAAATTAAAAGGTCTTTTGGCTCTTTTCTAGAAGAGGGTTTTGTTTGTTTGTTTGTTTGATTTCTCTATTTTCTTCTTACTTTGTTCCTGAGAAATAAACTGAATGGTATCTTCCTCTATGCATTCACCGCACCCTTGTGCAGTGTGATATGAAACAATTCTTGCAGAGAAACTATTACAAAATGGTGGCTGCAATACTTCTGAAACATGGAAGATATTCCCTGCTTATCTGCCCACAAAGAGCACACTTCTCATGTCAGTAGCACATCTCTGAGGTTATTGATTTGATTTTTTTTTTGGCTTCTTTTAGGCTTAAGCTGGTGCTGGTTTTGAGACAGTGCTCTCAAAATCTGAGAAGCCATGACATATCTGATGCATTGCTACTGGAAGCATGGAAATCCTCAAGGGTTAAAATTTCATGGTCACGGTTTTCAAAGATCTGTCTAAAAAAACCCCAGGAGTTTTCTTGCAGAGATAGCTTTTCAAGATACATTGGCGAATCAGTTGGTTTTCTTGATTTGTACCATGAAAAGTTAGTGCACTTATCTAAGGTTTGCAAATAGAGCCTGCTATCTTGTAAATCCACATCTAATTTTTCCCAGCAAAATAAAATTTGGTTTTACTTGGGAAGATTCTGAACAAATTTCTTACTGGAAAACTTCTCAGAAATACTAAGTTAACTACTTTCCATTAAAAGAAAAACAATTCAGAAGATATATAAATAGTCTATAAAAATCATTGATAGGGTTGGCATATTGAATTACTCTCTTATTTAAATGCTTCTTGATGCAGACAACTATAAAAGACATGCCTCTTTCTGTAAGCACCTGTTCCTGGTGGAAACAAGAGTTGTATTGATTTATTGCAATTTATTTTCTCCCTGGATTATGGTTTTGACACTGTGAGAAGATTAATTGGAATTAATGGCATTTGCACAGCTAATTAAAGTCACTCTTCCTTCAGTCAAATGAATTCCTTTTATCAGAGACATAACAAAGTCTTGCTCAACTCCTGCAGTCTGCATGTAAATGTTCCTTGCTTGAATGAGCATCTCTGCAGTCATTAATGGTTGAATACAGACACTATTAATGATACCTGGTAATTTCTTCAACACTTGAAAAGCACAAATAAGCACCCATTTATTCTTACAGATAGTGCAACAAAATCAGAATTTTTTAAAATTGAAGTTAATAAAAGACAGGATGTATTCCTACTCTTGAGAAGGATTCTGGAAATGAGTATAGTGGTATCAGAGAGTGTATTGTCAGTTTTCCATTGTCCTAACAGAAAAAAATGGTACAGCTCAGGGAAATTAATTCTTCTGTGTAATCCAATGATGCAGTCTCTCTGTCTAAACATAATACCAAATAGCTTATTAACAAATTGCTGTGTAAAAAGAGGTTGCATGGAAAAACATAAACAGGATGGGAACCAGAACAAAATCAACTGCTAATCTGTGTGTGTCTATCGAAAATGGAGGAGATATACCTTTTACTATGGAGTAAGGCTTTGGAGGAATAGTTCTCTTAAACCAATCTGTAATGCTTGAGCTGCAATAAAGTCTGTTGGCAAACATGCAGAGTGTTACTAACAGCAGTGACCCTCTAAATTGTCGTTACAAACTTACTTCAAGTGGTACTGAAGTAGGGGCCAACTTATTTTTTTCCATATAACTGTGAATTCATGTTCTACTTTGATTTTTGCTTTTCAATTATGTGAATCCAAGGACATATTGAAGATGTTGTCTGACTATGGATTTATTGCAATAAAATCCCTGTTTGCTGAAGTATTTAGTATGAATCATCTTTTAATGTACAGTAATTTCACGACTATAAGGCGCAGCCTTTTGACTAAAATTTTCCCCTGAACCCGGAAGCGCGCCTTATAGTCTGGTGCGCCTTATCTGATCTACAAAGTTGTGACATTTGCCACCCCGGAAGTGTGACTCACAATGGGAGGACAGTGCCACGGGAGCGTCGAGTTGCGAGGCGGGGCGGGAGTGGGCAGCCACAGCCAGCAGGAGCCACACAGGGAGGGAAGGAGCTGTTGCCGGTCCCGGTCCGGGCATGGGCGGAACAAGAAGCCGTGTGGTGCCACCCCGGCCACGGGGGAGCGAGAAGTCAGGTGATGCCGACCCCGGCCCGGGGGCAGGAGGAACGAGAAGTGCGAGCCCGCAACAACCCCTAGCCAAGCAGAGCAAGCCCGGCAGTGGAATTGGGGCAGCAGCGGTGTGGCCCAGGCAGCCAGGAGAAAGTGCCGCGCCAGCAGCGGCATGGCCCCTGCGACCACGGGGAAGCGGGGACAGACAGGGCGGCTGCTGGCCGCGGGGAAGCGGCGGCAGGCGCTGTGGCCCCTGATCGTGGGGCATTGGCAGCAGGTGGCGTGGCCACCGGCGTGGGGAAGCAGCGGCAGGCACTGTGGCCACTGGCCGTGGGGCAGCAGGGACAGGCGGCGGGGCTGCTGGCCATGAGGAAGCGGGGACATGTGGTGCAGCCGCTGGCTGCAAGGAAGTGGGGACAGGTAGTGCAGCCACTGGCCATGGGGAAGCAGCGACAGGCGCCACAGCCACTGGCTGCGGGGCAGCAGTGGCAGGCGGCGTGGCCGCCGTCCACGGGGAAGCGGTGGCGGCACGGCCCATGCGGCCATGGGAAAGCGGGGACAGGAGGTGCGGCCGCTGGCCATGGGGAAGCAGCTGCAGGCGGCATGGCACCGGCCATGGGGAAGGGGAAGTGGCAGCGGCATGGCCTGTGCAGCCACGGGAAAGGGGCGGTGGTGCGGACCCTGTGACCACAGAAAAGCGCTGGCGGCCCAGCCCCTGTGGCTGCGGGGAAGAGGGGACCAGAGGCCTGGCCACTGCCCACGGGGAAGCTGCAGCAGGCGGTGCTGCAGCTGACCACAGGGAAGCGGCGAGAAGCAGTGCCGCCGCTGGCTGGGGGGAAGATGAGATGCAGCACGGCCCCGCAGTGGGAGCTGTGAGCCGTGCCAGCTGGTGCCGGAGGTGGGAGGGAGTGCCGGGGCCTGCTGCGCGGGGAGGGTGCCTGGTGCTGCGCTTAAAGGTTACACCGATCTTTGAAAAATCTTTGCAAATTGATCATCTGCCAGTAATTTGTTATTTTGTTGCGCACCGTGCGGCTCCTCGCTGGAAAAAAAAAGTGCACCTTATAGTCTGGTGCGCTTTATCTGATCTACAAAGTTGCAAAATTTGCCAACTCCCGGGGGTGCACCTTATAGTCCGATGCGCCTTATGGTCATGAAATTACTGTATATCGAATCTTAATTCATGTAATAAAAAGAGAGAATTTTTTTTGCAATTCAGAGATCACAGAATATTTTGAGTTGAAAGGGATCAACCCAACAGAACAATCAAATCCAACTCTTAAATGAATGGCCCAAATAGGGGCTGAACCCACAACCCTGGTGTAATTAGCATCATGCTCTAACTGAGCTGATCTCATTTCATTAGATAATACTTAATCATATGACTGTGATTACAAGTTCTGTTTCCTAGACACAGATCTAATTTTCAGACTCAGAATATATTAATTATCTTTGCTTTCATACTAGATGTATGCTGAAAAAATGTGATGAATAACATAATAAAAAAATTCAAATTAATCTCTCTGGGCAGGAGGTATGACTATTATTATTCACATAGTCTCTTGTGAATGTTGAAGTAAAAGTTCTTGAACATTGACATGAAAAAAATTATATGACTACCTGCACTGGTAATTGCACTATGAATTATGATTTTGGAAGATGTTAACTCTTGGGTTTTAAGCAGTAGAACAAACTGCGATTTGTGTCTTGTATCCATAGTATGATGAATCAGCCACCAAATTACTACTAGAAAATGATGGAGAATCAGGAGAAAAAGGAGAAGAGGACCAGCAATTCTACACCACATAGAAATCTTTTGATAAACATAAATTAGAAGTAAAACTCTATTAAATTTATGGTTGCATCTCAGCTGCAAAACCAGACCTTTAAATTAATTGAACACAGTAATTTCACGACCACAAAATACAACGGACTATAAGGTGCCCTTTTTTTTTTGCCGCGAAGATCCATGTCATGCACAACAAAGTAACAAATTAGTAATGGAATCCTGTGATCGTGGAGTTTACTGGCACATGCTCAATTTGCAAACATTTTTCACAGATTGGTGTAGCCTTTAAACGCAGTCCCAAGCACCCTCCCCCATGCGTGGGCGGGCCCTGGCATTCCTGCTCGCTCCTGGCTGGTGAGGTGGGGCTTGGGCCAACCGCGGCTCGTGGCTGCCACGGTTTGGGGCAGCCACGGCTCACACCTCAGGGTTGCTGTGGTTCAGGGTGGCTCGGGGCTGCCCACGGCTCGGGGCGGCGTGGCGCTCCCCACTCCCTTTCTCCCTTTGTGGCTGCTGCTAGCCGGGGGCTGGCCCGGTCCTGCCCAGCCTGCGCGGCTGCTGTTGGCCAGGGGCTGGCCCGCTCCCTTTCTCCCTGTGGTTCCTGCTGGCTGGGGGTTGGCCCGATCCTGCCCAGCCCGTGTGGCTCCTGCTGGCTGGGGGGCTGGCCGGGTCCCACCCACCCCACACGGCTCCTGCTGCTCGCGGCTGCCTGGTCCCATTCCCCCTTGCGGCTCGGCTAACGGCCTGCACTTCCGGGTTCACAAATGTTGCAACTTTGTCCTACATATAAGGCGCACCGGACTATAAGGCGTACTTCTGGGTTCGGGGGAAAATTTCAGTCAAAAGGGTTCGCCTTATAGTTGTGAAATTACTGTGTGTTTCTTTGGTTCAAATAAGTCTTCCATATTCACTTTAAAATAATTTTTTTTGGGATAAGTTGTAGTATTTGTATTTCCTGGTTGTTGAGTCAGTGAAGTAGAACATAAAATTCTGGTCCTGTACAGACATGCAGAACAAAGGCTGTTTTACAGTGAGAGTACAGAGGAGTACATTTTGTCTGCAGGGAGACACAAGACCTATTCAAGAGGTATCCCAACTTTTAAGGTAATCATTTCTATTTTGGAGTACACTGGTTTCTGCATTGAGGCTGTTGTGTGTGAATGGAGCCTTTACATTATGTTGCAAGGACTGCAGTATGAATTGCTAGTCAGTTCTAGATGTGAAAATTTAAATAATACAGCAGATGCAATAAGTTTGTTTTTCTGACAGCCCTACAAAATTATCTTGATTCTTTGATGCAGCTTGAGTTGCTCAGCCTGAAGAAGAGATGGTTCTGGAGAGACCCTATAGCAGCCTTCCAGTACCTAAAGGGTGCTTACAGGAAAGCTGTAGAGGGACTTTTGCCAAGAGTGTGCAATGACAGGACAAGGAGGAAGGGCTTTCAACTGAAATAGGGCAGTTTTATATTAGATTTTGTGAAGAAATTCTTTATTGTGAGAGTGTGAAGCACTGAGCTAGGCTTCCCAAAGAAGTAATAGATGTCCCATTCTTGGAAGTGTTCAAGGCCAGGTTGGGTAAAGTTTGGAGCTACCTGTTCTTGTAGGAGGTGTCCCTGCCTATGGCAGGGGGTGGAGCTAGGTGATTTTTAAGGTCCCTTCTGACCCAAACCATTCTTCTCTTCTTCTACAATTCTATGAATTTATATATTCAAAGAAAAATTACAGGAAAGGCTGAACCCAAAGTCTCTACTCCTGAGAAAAGCCAGTTTTTTAACTCTCACCTGATCCTAAACAAACCAAATAAAACAGTAAGCTAAAAAACCTTATGTTCTGTTTCTGAAGAAGAATATTCTGAGCAAGGAAGGACTCTTGGAGCTCTTCTTCCGATACCTACCTATTATGAGTTGGATTCAGTTCACTCTCAATTAGGATTGCAAATACATTTTGCTATGCTATTTATTCCCAAAACTGCAAGCTGGCACTTTTATATTTAGTCTGTTCAGGGAATTTATTAGTATGTTTAGTTTGTCAGGGAATCACTGTATTCATAAAAGATGAAAAAAAATTAATTTTTTTTTTTGTTTTTTTTTTCTGTTTAGACATTTTGATGCTGAAGTGTTTTTAATGTTATAGTTTAAAAACCAAGTTCTGAGCCATGTAAAATACAGACTTCCATTACAGAGGCAGTTTGGTAAGCTAATATGCTTTGAGATAAATGACTTATTGAAAACTTCAAACAACAATTTGGTAGTTCTGTGCCAAGAAGGTATTTCTCATTCTTCGATTCACTGCTGAAAACATTCTGAACTGATACATACAAAACAGCAAATATCTTTCAGATGCCATCGTCTTAACTCAGAAAATCCCTACAGTTTTTTATACAGTCCTTTGAAAATGTCACTTTTGAGTTATCTGAATTCATAGTGAAAAGAGAAGTTTCTCAACCACAACACTATTTCAGCTGCATTTTGTCATGATCTAGCCTCAGCTGACAACTAAGACTAACACAGCCACTTGCTCATTTTCCCCTTGTGACATAGGGGAAGAATTGGTAGAGTAAAAGTGAGAAGACTTGTAGGTTAGAGATAAAAACAGTTTAATAATTGAAATAAAATAAATTAAAAATAAGGTTAATAAATTTTACTGAAAAGGAAATTAGCAAAGACAGGAAATAAGACCCAAGAAAATAAGTGATGCAATGGATTAGTATTGCTTACGACCTACTGACAGATGCCCAGCCCAGACCCTCAGCTACAGCACCCTTAAACTTCCCGCCTCATTTCTTTTGCTGAGCATGATGCCATAAAATATTGGTATATAAATATTATGAGAGACAGGGCAACTGAGAGGCATTGTAAAAGATGGTCTATTCCTTTATTATTAGCAGTCTTATAGAAGGGTGGGACATTAAAAGTGTTAGATCCAACGCCGTAACATCAAAAGCCACTTAATTCTTGGTTACAATACTTTATGTTAGTTTTTTAGCCAATCGTATCCATTTCTTTCCCTGAGCCTGTATGCACAAGGCCCTGAGAACTCTCTGTGCCTGCATTTCCCACAATAAGTCTAGGATATTCCTTTGGTCAGCTGAATTCAGCTGCCCTGTTTCCTGTGCCAGCTCCTTTCCTTCCCCCAGTGCCTCCCCCCTTGCTAGGGGCAAGAGAAGCAGAAAAAGCCTCTGCTGAAGCCCTGCTCAGCAGTAACGGAAACTTCCCTCTGGTATTATCCCTCTTCAACACAAATTTGAAACACAGGCCCATACTAACCTCTATGAGGAAAATTTACTCTACCTCAGACAGAAAAGCAGGACACACTTTGATTAGCAAATTTTGCCTTTGTCTAGATTAGTCTAGTAGACTAGATAGCTGCCTATTCTACCGATACCATTAAAACTACTTCAGATTAGCAGTAGATTCAAGTCCTCAAATAAATTGATAAGGAAACACAGAGCTTGATGCATTAGTATTTCCCTTGTAGCACTTTGAGAAATCATCTTTTTATTTTGCTGTTCAAATGCAAGACTTTAGGAGTCTTTTCCTTTGATTTAAATACTATCAGGACTCTGTAAATTCTAAGTTTGTGGAAAATTAAACATTTTGACTCAGATATCTAGTGCCAAATTTTTACTTGCTGTGAGTTTTCTGGAGACAATGACTATATCAGCAGTTTGTCGATAAAAAAATCTCTATGCCCTCTTTTTAAATTTGCCATACTGTACAAATATTATTTAATTAGAGACAAGTAAGTCCTTTTTTAATGTATTTTACTGCTCCAATATGTTGTAGAGAACTTTCAAATGCTGATAAAAAAATCTTAAACTTTTAAATAGATTTTTTCTCCTCCTAATTTCATTGAAATTTTATACACAAATAGATTAAATTGATAAAATATGATACATGTAACTTATTAGGATATTATATAATACAATATAATATTACATGTATTTAAAATCATTAAAATGTATTATAATTATGACAGGCTGTGTTATGAAAATTATCCAATATTGAGAAATTAAGCTTACCATGGGTTTCAGAGTTGATGAGAGCTATTTTATCATGTGTTTTGTTTTTATGGATGAATTTAAGTATCTTCACAGAGAAGTGCATTAGAATACATCTCTTCCCTGAAGCATTCTTTACTTTAATGCGGCTCCACTGCTTATTAAAGAGCTTGGCTGTTGTATATTGTGCAGAACTTTTCTGTCAACATGCTCCACTGAGCACCTGCCTCCCCAGAAACTTTCTCTCTCTTGCTCTGAAACAGTTAACAGCCTGTATCTCCAGGTAGCTGCTTGCTGAAGCAGGGTGGTGGAAGAAGTAAGTTTGGCCCAACCACCAAGAATATTGCTATTTGAAAAAAAAAATCTGTGAGAAACTTCTCTGGACAGCAGCTAGAGGGCACAACCAAGGTCTGGGTCCTGTGCAGGTGACCCTAAAAATCAGGATACAACTTTAACTGTGTGAGGTAAAAAGTCATGCTCTTTGCTCCTGCCTAGCACAAGGAGCAAAATCCAAGCCTTGGAAAAAGGGGAGGCTAAATTGTAAGTTATCATAAGAAAGGGGATGTCAGGAAAAATGAGAATCAAAATGGTTCAAAAATGTGTTTGGATTGATGTGGCATGTAAAGTTAATCAGTATAGGAGAGGTCACTCCAGGAACACTCTCTGAGCTGATGAAAATTAAAATTGTTTTATTTTTGTTTGCTCAAATTCTCATGGTTTTGAACTCCTAATTCTATCTAAAGGAGTGCCTTATTAGACAAAAATTAGAAATGTTAGTCATTGCAAGTGACAGTGAGTCATTCAAAAGAAACAATACAATTCTTCCTCCTGTTTCATAGAAAGGAAAATATTAAGCTCAACAAAACCATGGTGAAACTCAGACATGAAAACAATCCTGAGAGAAAGAGGTTGTTACAAACCTGAGTGTTCTGGAAAATTTATATTTGTAAGCTATGTTGTTAAAGTCTGCAGTATTTCAGTAACCTTGCTTTTTTCACATGGTTTGTTTATGAATAGAGAAAAAGCTAGCTGCTTTGTCATAAAACCTGAACAGAAAGAAGCAGCTGTNTTTTTTTTTTTTTTTTTTCACTGCCAGCAGTTTGATGTAAAAAATAAAGACAGAAGTAATCGATACCAAAATTTACTGAGGCTGGATGGGTTCCTGCTCGAAGTGTGAAAATACATTGTATCCCCTGCTTCTACTTGTGCATGGAGCACTTAGAATATCAGCCTAGGAGTGTGCTAGAATGCGAGGAATTGGCAGTGCCTGGAGAGATGTCTAGAAATCACAGGGTGTGGTGGTCACTGATAAATACCTGCATCTTGGAAAATAAATGAAGCTAATATATCAAAAGCTACAAGGACCATTTTTTCCTTTACCCATTCTGAATTTTATATACCAAACAAAGCTTACAAATAGTGAATGAAGAGCAGGAGATGTAGTTATTTCACAATTCTTGAAATCATGAGACCTAAACCATGAGACCTTGCATGTGCTAGTTGCTGTCATCAGTAGTGAACCAGTTTGCTTTCTGGACAAGAAACTTAAAAAAATTCATGTGCATCCCAAATAATTGTAAAACTAAGAAACTAAGTAAAATGATTCTTACAATGAAATTTTTTTATTTGTTTTTAAGGGGCTAAGGAGGGTATGGGACCCTTTGGAACATGACTGTTCTTTTTGTGGGAAAAGATTAAATGGTGCTTAAGTTTGTAGGAATGCTATTTACTCTAAAAGTAACCAAGAAATTTTCAGTGCGTGGAGACATCATGGACAATGGAAAGTTGACTCCTTCTGTCAGTGCTGTCAAAGCAAAAATGATGTAAAGAGAAATGAGTTATTCAAGATAAGCAGTAAGGACCTCCACAAAAGCACATGATTCAGAAGATGAAATTGTGTGGCTGGATGGTGCAGTGCAGACTCTTACAGGGTTTGTGTTAAGAACAGGGTTCGTGCTGGGGATGATGCTTGGTACAGAGGCAAATTTCATTTCAAATGACAGAAAACTAGAATTCTATACACCAGCTTTGCTCAAAGTTCTATGCATAGAGGTAGCAGGGTCTTCTTCCCAGAGCTACTCCCTGTCCCACTGGTATCACTACCAGGGTTCTGCCTTCTGGACACAAAGCTGCAGACTCTGGCCCAAATATCATGGAGACCTTTCCTTATGCTGATCTCAATTCCTCTGAACAGTGACTCTGCTGTCACAAGCATCAACTGGTCCCCTGCAGTTTGGAATCACCTGTAAACATGACAGGCATGCAGCTTCTCACCAGATCATTGATAAGAGACTACAGTGGGAGCTCTCTTGTTTCCAGTCAACACGCAGTGAATTATGCATCAATTACCCCTTTTTGAGTAAAATTATCCAAACTTTTTTTCATTCTTCTGATGGTGCACCCATCCAGACCATAACAATCCAACACAGAAGAACAGTGTGGGACATGGTGACAAAAACAGTGCTAGTGTCAAGGTGAAGGACATCCACACTTCTCCACATGACCACAAATACGTGTATGTTATCACAGAAGGCAATTGGCTGGGACTAACATGGTTCATCCATGGTCAGCCTGTGCTGGCTATTTTGTGCCAGGAAACAGGACTTCTTCCATGGCTTTCCCTAGCACTAAATCATCTGACAAGTCTGTATTTCCTCAGACCTTGCCCTTTTGGAGGTGGCTACAGTCTTTGTACTTTGGATTCTTTCCCTGATCACCATAGCATTTCAATGGTGCTGGAGAGCAGTTCTTATGGACACTGGCCAGCTCTCTCAGCCTTCACCACTGAGTGGAGCCTGTCAGCTTTGATCCTTACAAAAGCTTGCTATTTTCGGCAGAGGGATGAGGTGTGCAGTGCTGCCTCTCAGTAGGGCAGGTGGACTGAGGCATTCTGCCCTCAGTGATGCAGATATCTGCTGCTAATTCCAGAGCATCTGTTGCAGCAAATTTGGATATTGCTGTTCTGGAAGATGAGTGCTAGGAATGCATTTTCCTTCTTTCTCCTTTGCTGTAGAAGGGACTGCCAGCCTATAGAAGAAATCCATTATGAGCTTCTGCAGCGCTGCTTTGCTTTGGGTAGGGCCAAAATGTGGGACATGGTGACCTCTTTTGAAAAACTGTGGTCAAGCTTTTGGCTTAAGAGATCAAATTACATTGATATTCTTCATTATCCTAATGACTTTCAGGTTCTTCTAGATTTCAAATAATTGATAATGACATCACTTTCAATTCTAGTTTAATATTTGCCTTTATATTATTTGCCACTAGTGTTCAGAACTGTGTAAAACAAATAATTTGATCACATCAAATTTTTCTAATGCTTTCTGATTGGAAATAAAGAATATTTACTTTCTACTTGACTACTTTACTTTTCTTGATTACTTTGTCTTCATTTACATATATTTTTAAATCATGATTTCTTTTAAACATTTTACTACTCCAGTGCTTATATTAAATTAAAATAGGATTCAGATGCATACATATCCTCTTTCGCTTCTGAAAATATTCCAGTTAATAAACTAAGTGAATTTATATCATGTTTGCATTTACTTACTTGGGATTTTTGCCTCACCAAAACCAGCCTAAACCAAATTAGGAAGTCAATGTAATTTCACAATGAATAATTCTGGCTTAATTTACTAATTAAAGCACATCTAGTAAAGAAAAGGAGCAACATCATGTGACCAGTTAAAACCATTCGTGTTACAATTTAATATTCTGATCAAGCAGCCCACAAATGTGTGATAGACAAAGAATTTTCTTTGTAACTATTTGCTGAATAGTTTTGAATTACTGATATCTTCAGGGATATCTGCAGTAAGAAAATGTAGACAAACCCGACCTAGAAAATTATTCCATACAATTTATTTCTTCACCTCTAATTAAAAACAATAAAACCTGCTTCATGAATATTTAATTTCAACAAAAGTCATACCAGTTCCATTGCTGCTCCTTGGAAAGGTTTATGTCAAGAAAGCATATGATCTCCTATTTCTCTCTTTTTTCCCCCTTTAAATGCATGAATATTTTAGAGAAAATTAGACTATTCTTTTTCTGTCTATAAATTTGGCCTATATGTTAATTTCTTTAGAAATGGTAGTGTTCCAGTATTCCAGTTTTTGTGTACAAAAAACATGAGTATAGATATTTTTACTCCTTATATGGAGGGAAAGAGAGAACAGATTTTCTAAAGGAAAGACAGGAACGCTGATCTGAGGATACCTTTATAAGTATATTTCAGATGATGGCAAATAATAATGAAAATTTACATGTTATACCTTATAAGTTGCTGAGCTAAAAAATACTGTATAATTGTGGGGATTAACTGACATGGACTCTGCTTATTCCAGCAGAGCAAAGCCAGTTTATTACACACTTTACCATTACATATAGGTCACTACATTCATGCAAAATTTTCCACTCAGACTCCTTTGCCCCAGTCCCCTTTAGGAACAGACTCTTCTGATTATTCTCCTTATGCTTTTCTTTGTTATGCTAGTTCTTGTTAGCTCTTTTGTCAGCAAAGTCCTTGATGCATCTCCCCTGATCATAGCAGTCAGCATCAGAGGGTCAGAGTGACCAGTGTCTTCACTTCTTGCCTTGAATTAATCTCTCCCTTAGCTTTCAGGGATCAAAAGATCTGTGGTGCTACCCAGTTCAGTTCTGTAGCTGTCCAATCTCCAACATATAATCGTGGTAATTCTCCAGAGAGACTTGTAGAATTACAGACTGGTATGGGTTAGAAGGGACCATAAAAATCATCTACTTTCAGCCTGCCTGCCATGGGCAGAGACACCTTTCACTTGACCAGGTTGCTTTAAGTCCCAGCCAACATGGGCAACCTGTTCCCGAACCTCATCATTCTCACAGTGAAGAATTCTTTCCTACTATCTATAAACCTAAACCAACGCTCTTTCAATTTAACACCATTGTCTCTTGCTCTGTGGCTATCTGCCCATATAAAAAGTAGCTCTCCCTCCTTTTTACAAACCTCCTTTGTGTACTGGAAGGCCACAATGAGGTCTCCCTGGAGCCTTCTCCACGCTGAACAACACCAGCTCTCTCAGCCTGTTTGCACAGAAGAAATGCCCCAGCTCTCTGAGCTCTTTGTGGCCTCCCTGGACCTTTGTCCATATATTTCTTGTGTTGAAGATGACAAAAGAAAGTATAAATACCTTTGTGTTGGCCTTTTGCAGCTTTTGACACATTTATAGTACCTTGCAGTGCTTCCTGTATTACTGACTTAACATAATTCACTATTTTCCTTGAAACCTATATTTCTATACCTTTTCCTACTACAGAAGTTGAAAAAAATTATTGAAACTTTAATGTCCAGACTGTTTTTTGTAGATGAACCTGCTGAAAATTGTAGCAAGGCTCAATTTAGCCTAATAACTTGGCAGACTAAATGATACTTACTTGATTTTGATTGTGCTTTTCAGCAAAATCTGGCAAAATAAGAATAAGGATGTTTATAAAGCAGATCAGACAAAAAGTTTGCAAAGTTCAGAAAGCAAAAATTGAAAGGCTTCCTTTGTATACAGAAAGCCTCATTTGTTTTTCTTCCATTATGAGACGGGCCAAAGTAAAAGGACTTCAAGCTCATTGCATGACACATTTGCTACATACGTTATTGCTCTGTACATCAAAAAGCAACAAAACAGAAACTTCTTGAATGTTATGGTGCTGAACAAATGTCATTGATATTTACATTCAAATTTATTTGAAATTGTTGTATCATGAAGATAACCACTGTGACTTTTTAGCAGTCACCAGGACCCCGGAACTAATACAAAAGATATTGTGCATACTGTAGATGATTAAGGGATTGAGATCAACCCTCTGGAAATAGACTTGGGCATACTGGTGGGTGAAAAATTAGATGTGGTTTGGCCATATACACTCAGCCCAGAAAACCAAATGTGTCCTGGGCTGCATCCAGAGCAACGTGGGCAGCAGGGGAGGGAGGGGATTCTGCCCCTCTGCTCTGCTCTGGTGAGACCCAGCTGGAACCCTGTACCCAGCTCTGGGGTCCCAGCACAGGAAGGACACAGAACTGCTGGAGGGAGTGCAGAGGAAGGTCCTAAAAATGGTCAGAGAGCTGTAGCACCTCTCTTAAGAAGAAAGGCTTAGAGAACTGTGATTTCTCGCCATTGGAGAAGACTCTAGAGAGATCTTATTGCAGCATTTCAATATATAATACATGTATTTGATTTGTAAGAAAGATAAAACTTTTTGCTAAGACTTGCCTTGACTGAACAAAAGGCAACAGTTTTAAACAGAAAGAGTATATCTTAGATTGGGCATAAAGAAGAAGTTTTTATGATGGGGTAGTGAGGTGCATGAGGAATTACCGCAGAGAAGTGTAGGCTCCACCTATAAAAGTGTTCAAGGTCATGTGGGATGTACCTTTGAGCAGTCAGATCTAGTTAAAAAGATATCACATGATTTTTAACATGTCTTCCAATCCAAATCATTGTATGATTTGCTATTTCTGATTCTCTTGTTGAAGCAATAGCTCAGTGCTCATTAAGTTTTGCACTTATTGTGTTAGTTCCATTCTTCCATGTGCTTCATATCATGAACATCTGAATTATACACAAGACCTTAAAATTTTTGGGTTTTTTTTGTTTCTGTTTCTGCATGTATTTTGTCATTTTTGTTTCTCTGCTATGAAGCATTGTGCTTACATTAATGCGTACAACAAACATAAAAACAAAATTTTCATGAATCCCCAGAAGATGCACTCAAATAGTAAGTCTGTTTTATATTCTCTATATGGGCCAAATATAGACCCTTCAAAATAATTTTGGGAGGATCCAAACCTCAATTATTTTCAGACTTCTAAGCTTCATTTGTAACCTAAAAAAAAGAGATGCATTTAGGTACCCCAGAAAAAAGCCTCATGTGCAGTTTTTCAGTACTGAATGACTGCCATACAAGCATAAACCAGTACATTTTCTAACATGGCTTGTGATAAGTGAGAACTACTCAGCCTCTGCCCCTATGCTTGTAGTAATTTAATCACAATGCCTAAATGCTGAGATAATTTGTGAATATATTTAAGATTCAAATTCAATATATCTTATTTTTTCTCCTTATTTTTGTACTTCCCTGACTAACCACAAAATGCTGATTTATACATTTAAGGTGGAGATCTCCTACAGTTCCTAAAAAATTTAGGTTCCCAGAGATACCATGTTTTGGAGAATTTCTTTATTATTGTGAAATAATAAGTTCCTTTTTTACCTTCACAAAACTTTATGTGTTTCTTCACATAGCTTTAGGTGCATTTTTGAATACAGATAATATGTTCTAAAATACTGAATAAAACATTAAGACCTGGAAATGATTCCCTGTGTTTTCCCTGTAAAATTTCAAAATTGTAATTCAAAGAGCTTTGACAGAGCTTTGTCCAAGTCTGAAGAAACTGATGAAATTTTCCATGCCATGTGCTGAATCAGAGCCTCCATGATAAGATAACAAAGGGTGAAATGTTGGAGAAGGTGAAGAAAAATAAAACCTAATGATGAAGCATCAGGGAAGTTCTGATCTCAGGTTCTGATGGGATGGTAAAAAGTGCTAAGAAAGAGCAGCAAAAAAAAATGATGCAGCAGACTCATAAGGGAAGGCCCTGTGCAGAGTAAATATGCTTTGGAGTGAACTAAATGAAGTATGCTGTCCCAGAAGTGTTTTCTCAGAGACCATTTAGGGAAAAAAAAAATCTCTTGCTTTCTGCACAAGAGATGCTTAATGGCACTGAAAATGTTCAGACAATTAAGAGCTCACTAGGAAGGCTGGTGTTTTTCCTTATACTCCTTGTAATATCGCAAATTATTGACTTCTGTTCACATTCAGAAGTGAAGATCTCATTTTCAGGTAAAAGAAGAGTAAATGACATCCTAATAAGACTCTCGTTTTTATACAATGGGCTAACCTCTCAGTTTGGTGTGTCTGAAGTAGTTTCATCAAATTAATGTGTTGAGGTTTTATCTAAAGTTGCAAAAACTAATTAATATAACCTTGTCAGGCAAAAGTCCAGAGGATACTACTGCAAATATTCATGTCTTTGCTCTGCATACAATGTATCACGTCTTTTAAGAAAGCTGATTCTGATATTCCCTTTGACAATAAAGGAAGAAAATTTATCCCTATCTTCCAATTTTGCGTATTTTCTAGTTGTGATGAAGGTACAATGATATTTGAATAAATGTTTTGTGGTTTGAAATAGATAAGTGTAAAAATTCCTTCAACAAATAAACACAAGATTACTACAATTGAAGTGTATTCTTCTACCTTCAAACCCCCTGTTACATGACCTTTTTTTTTCTTTCCAGTGGTTACGGTGCCCTGTTGCCACAGAGGTCTTTTTGACCAGTATCCACAGACCTATCAGGCCTGATGAAGCCAGGGTGTTTTCAGATCAAATGGTTGGACTGAAGCTGAAATTTTAGATTGACCTACTCCCAAAGCAGTTTTCAAAATAGACCACCATCAGTCTGGTTCAGAACAACCCTTTAGCACTGGGGAAAAGACTGATTCTTGTTCTGAATTCCTCAGATTTGATCAGACAAATGGCAAAATGGCATTCCACCAGTAAAGGGCAAATTGTTACAGTTCGTGGCTGTTTTGCTTCTCTGTAAGTTTGGAACTGGTTTTCTGTAACTTTGCTGGCCTTAGATTGATGAGTCTTTCAGATGCCTGATAAAGTGCTTGCCAAAGCTGACAATCAGAACTTCTTAGGAGAAAATTTGCTTTCTTTGAACATGCTTGATAAAACTCTCAGTGCTCCTCAGACAGATAGTGCCTCAGTGAAAAGAAAAAAACAGACAAATATGAAAGCCAAAACAATGGTTATATATAAAATTCCAAGACATATTTCTTGACTATGTGAAAAAAAGATTACTGTTCAACTTTAATATTGACTGAAATGTTTAAAGGTTAGATCTTGCCTTCATTTGTTCCAATTTTGATTTAATATTGAGAGTATATTTTCATATTCCAGGAGTTAAGAAGGTCTCTTGCTGCAAAATTGAGCCTGGTTTTACTCATTATCTGTTTCAGATTTGCACATTAATAAAGATTTTAATTTTGAATATGTAAAGAAATAATTTGTATTTTATTATCAAAGGCCAGAAGTGACATCTCAGTATTAGTCCAGCAAATAAACCTACATGGAACCCAATCAGTGCAGGAAGGAAAAAAGTACAGAGAGAGATCTGGATATATTGAAACAAAATTAAACCTTTTATACTATTTTTTAGTTTTGTTTTATTTAAATCAGCAAATGCCCTGAAATTACCCAGCTCAGCTAAACCGTGGTCCTTGAACATATAATGATTATTATGGCACTTGACAAAACTGATCCATATAAGACAAATAATCATCATCATTTTCATTACTGTCATTATCTCTGTAGGCTAGTGCTTGTAGTCATCAAATAATTTTCTGTTACAAGGTATGATAGAGTATTAAAGCAAAAGCTTACATATTACTATATAGTCTTGCAATGATTACCTTAAAGTGAAAATCTGCAACTTCCCAGGCCCATTGACAAATCTATTTGTCATCATCTTGCAAAACCTGAAGTGCTTCATACATGGAAAAAACTACATGCTCTTGTCCAGGTTTTGTTTGTTTGACTGTTTGTTTTCTGTCTCAGAAAGTAATCTGATTTTTACTGGTGTGAATGGTTGTATTGATTGAAACAGTAAGGACTGTATTTAATACTTGCATGAGGCATTGGGCATAATTTACAATACTAAATGGCCACATTTAATTCTACACCAACTGCAAAATAAAAGCTATTGTGGTAAAGAAAGAGCAAATGAATAATCTTCCTCTTCCCAAACATATTTGAATCAAACATTTGAAATAGGTATTGCTTATAACATGAATAATCAGTGTAATTAATGTTGTAATTGATTTAAGTTCTCTGCTATTCCTTGTGCTTTCTGATATTATTATAGCAGATAATGTTAATTTAAGTGGTATTTTCTGAACAAAAATATTGTCTTTTTCTTGCTTTTCCTATAATGTCATTATATAATGCTACTTGTCTTATTCCTCAGAAGATTAGAAAATGAAATAGTATTGTGTGGTCTGATGCATTAAATATGTTCCTGTACTTTTTTTGGCTGAACTCCTTCCCCACTTCCCAGCAGTGGGATTGGAGGAAGAACCAAAACTGTAAAAGTGAAAAAACTCTAGAGTTGAGATAAAGACAGTTTAATATAGAAAAGCTACCCTGTGCATGCAAAAGAAAAAAAGAAAAATCAGTCAGTACTTCTCCTTGGTAAGAAGTTGTTACTCTGTCAGTCCTCATTTTGCTTTCTATCCACTCAAAGAGGGAAGTGGGGTTACCACTGAGGACTGTGGCAAAAGAAGTTCTTGAGCACCTCAGCCTTCTCCTCATTTGTTGTTCCCAGTGTACCAGCCTTGTCTATCAGGGGACGCACCTTCTTTGACTTCCCTTTCTTGGCTGACATATCTTCCTGTTATTGTTTGTGTCCCTTGCCTTTGCCTTGGCCTTCCTCACTCCACCCCACCCCACCCCTACTCAACCCAACTTTGTCTCTATGTTCTTCCCAGGTTACATGTCTTTGTTTCCACTGCTTCTGCATTTAGTTTTCCTTTTAGTTTGACCAGCAGTTCCCTCCTCAGCTATGTCAGTCTTCTGCCTTCCTTGTCTGATTTCTTGCTTCTGGGGATTGCAAACTCTTGCTCCCCTGCGGAGATTTGCCAACTCTGTTCCTCTCCCCTGGACCTGAGGATGCTTTCACGGGATTAATCCTACAGACTGTTCATTGAAGAGGTGGAAGTTTGCTTTCTTTACTTCTTTTCTGACCCATATCCCTGTGGACTGTGAACTCTTCCAATGCACAGTCACTGCCTCCCAGGCTGCCTCCCATCTTGACATCCTCAATTAGCTCACATTGGTGACCACTACTGAATCTCCTCTGGCAAGGCTCTGTATTACTTGGATCAGGAAGTTTTCCTCCATGCATTCCTGTCAGCTCATCATGATGTTTTACTAGAAGATGTGGAGGTGGTTGAAGTCCTCCAGAAGGACAGGAGACTACAAATGCAATGCTTCTTGTAGCTGAATCAAGAAGGTTCTGTCAATAGGCACCACTTGATCAGGGGGTCGTCAGTAGACACTGACTACAAGGTTCATTTTGGTGCCATGGTCTCTGATTTTTATGACACTGCCAGGTACTATGAGAAAATGTACTTTTCCATGTGAAAATGTAGCATTCTAATCCTTTTTTTCATAGTTTTCTCAGTGATTGGTGGGTGTAGATGAGAGGAGTTTTAAAGGTGTAGATAGGAGTATTTTGAAGGAGAAAAAAAAAAATCAATAATTCCTATAATTTGCTTGTAAGTGACTTGGAGCTATAAAAGCAGGACAAGAGGGAATGCTAGGGAGATCTATGAGGATTTTTTTTTCTTCTGTAGTGAAGGATGCTTTTCATACTGCAGCTAAAAGTATCTTCTTCAGCAAAATTTTTTGAAAAGAATCTAATTAATTTTTTTGAATTTGTTATGTGTTGGAGAATATATAGAAAGTATGTTAGAATTTCTTTTGATCTTCTGTAATTTCTCTTTTCTGATAAAGACATTTAAGTAATTCAGTCTAGCAACTAGAGGCATGAAAATGTCTTATGTTCTGTCCCTCTCTCACTTCCACATATTAGCCATTGAAAAATCCTGAAGCAAGCAAGTGCATTCAAAATCCAGTTCTGATGCTGATTCTTTATTTTCCCTAAACAAAATTTCTAAATTCTTCAATTTTCTTTACTAGTCTTTTCAGTAGAGGCTTCGTTATGGTATTTGGGCATTGTAACAAAAATTTCATGGTGAAAATCTTTACAAATGGGAACATCTTACATAGAAAGAGGAAAAATTTTGCCCAGGGTCATCCCACAGATTAGTAATAGGTATGGTCAGGACCTATTGAGTCCAAACTCGGTAATGCATAAGTAAATCAGTTTTCTAAAACACAAGCTGCTGTTAAAAAAAAAAATCTTGAATTAGAAAGCATCACACAATAGGATTACAGTACAAGAGACATAGTAAAATCAAATCTATTGATTGCAATGTCTTAGAGATATTATTGCAGCACACACATGTTTTAAGGAGTTATAAGCAAATGTCATTGCATAAATAGTAAGTTGAAACATAAGAATTTTTGGTGTGTTCCATTCTGTTAATATTCCCTGAATATTTAATTCTCTTTCATTTCCTTTTATTTCAGCGAATCACAATTACCTACTAAAAATGGGTGTGCTGAGAAGTAGGTTTTCCTGATGTCTTGTCTATATATTTTAACTAGGATAAGGAAAACAGGAACAAAAGAAACATGCTGAAGTTTTTTTGAGTGATGGTTTGTGATGAGTCAAATGCATTGCTTTTTTGCATTTTCTAACAGCAACAGCCATTTGTGTTTATATAAACAGCAGAAGCTTCCATCTTGAAAGAGGCACTAAGATCTGATGTAAAAATATCAAGCTAGCCAGTTTAGTCTGACTATCTAATCTGATAGTTTCTGTCTGTTCAACTGGCACGTGTGTGATGTATTTGCTCATTTATAATATTGATTTATTTATTTATTTTTAAATCGCTAAATTATTTTGCTACCTCCTTCAAAAAAACCAAACAAACTGAAAACCCTCATATAGAAAGGGATGAACTTCCTTTTTTTCTTATGAATTAAAAGTTGCTATGATCTGTTCAAGCCTTCACTGTGATCTTTGGCTTATGCCCACATGGATCAAGGTGCAATTAGCTGAGATGCCAGTAGCACTGAAAGCAGCACTGTGTAATAAACCCTGGGGAAGCCACCTTGTGCAGAGCCCCGAAAAGCTGCACTTGGACTCTGATCTAGAAGTACAAAAGATGGGCCATTCCCTTGGTGTAACTTGGACTATCAAGCCAATCCAATAGAAATCTTTAACTCTGAGGGTTACAAGCATTTAAATTAAATTGTATTGTCAACTCTTTTTGAAAATAGTAGATCTTAACTATGAAAAATGAAAAGCTATACAATTTCAGCCCATCCATTCCATGATATTGACATAATATATGCTTAGGACTATACAAAAGGTGTAAAATCATAAATGAAGCAATGACAGTCTAAAGGAATGATACACACCTGTAAAACACACAAAGTTAAAAATTATCAGATTTACAGCTTTAACAGCTTTAACTACTTTTCTTCCACCCCATTCAAGCCTATGCACTGCATACCAAGTGGACCTCTATATGAAAAATGAATGCATGCTTTCTGAAAGCTAAAGTAGATCCATGAATTGGTGTGTGGTGAAAGAAAAACTCTGGTTTTTGTTGTGCCTCTGATTTTAAGCAAGATTTTTCTGAGATTAAGCTCACCATTTTGTCTATGTGTCACAAGCTGTATTGATAGCCTTCAACAGTCAGCCTCCAAATACAGGTATTGCACATGCTAAATTCTAAGAGAAATTTGTTGTGTGAAGATTTATTTTGCATGTTTCCATAGGTCTCTATAGTCCATTTTCCTTCTCTTTAATAATTTGATAGAATCCTAGATGCATTTTATTGTAAAGACTGAACCTAGCTCTAAAATTTCAGCATCATCCTGACAGAAAAAAATGTTTTAAGTGTCTTAATGGCTCATCATTACTTGCTCCTTCCTTCTTAAAAATCTGTGATCTCACCTGCAGTGAAAAGGGTATTGATTCTGGGAATTGTGACATTTTATCTCTCTGTCCTTTTCTTTTAAATCTGTGAACATGTGAACATCTTTTGTGTTTATCTTCCAAGAATATGTGCCAACTTGATGGCTGTCTTGTGCTTTAATATATCAACCTTTTTTTCACTGACCTAAGCTTCTGTTAAATTTTAATGGTCTCTCCTGTGTTGATCTTTTCCTTAATTCTAATTATCTATACCAACAGGGATGTTTGAGGTTATTTCCTATCCTACTCTTTTAAGTGTTTCAACTTGAAGCCTAAACCACATCTCAAAGCTCTCCAGTTATACCAACACCATAGGTTATATGTCTGAGAGGGTTGAAAAACTATCTGGCCAGGAAAATATATTTACTGGGTCTACCAGTGATGTGTAAAACAATAGCAACGCTGGCATCTAGGTTGAGAATTAAAGGAAACACTAGAATAAAGGAGCAGAGATAAATTTAAGTATGAAGCTCCAAAGGAATATCTGTATTCGGTGCATAGCTTCAGTAAGACTGTATAATACCTCTATATATGTATCTAAATGACGTATAAGGCTGTTGGAACAGATTGTAAAGACAAAGAATTTATACAGTTCTTCATAGAATAATTTTTGGATGCTAATTTATTATTCAGTGAATGTCTGGGTGAATGCCAGGGTGTTCACAAATTTTATTGTGCTAATCTCTTGCTCATGTACACAGTAGAGATATATGTTCTAGTTCTTTGATTTCTTTCCATGAAAATAGCAGAGCCTTGACACATCTGAATAGCTTTGGTTCCTATTTACAGAAGATGGAATTTGCAACTAACTCTGCAAGTTCACCCTAGATTTTGTACACTGCTTTCAGACCAGGTTTTCCAAGGGAAGCTTTGTTATATTGTTTCTTATTTGAATAACACTTGTAAATAGTATTTTTTGGGGAGAGAAAAGGGTATTTTCCTCAAAAATATTGAGTTTTGCCTATATCTTATATAAATTTACTTATCCAAAGTGTGTGTGGAAGGGATGGGGAAAGAGAGTATAAAAGTAAATTTAAAAAAAACCAAGTACCAATTAAAAAAAAAAAGAGGAAAAAAGGATATTTTTGGTTTGGAATTAAATTACAGTAATTTCACGACTATAAGGCGCACCCTTTTGACTAAAATTTTTCCCCAAACCCGGAAGTGCGCCTTATAGTCCGG
>PYHW01009260.1:1507776-1520559 GCA_013186435.1 Turdus rufiventris | reverse complement strand
CTGATCTACATGTTGTGAATTTTGCTGGCTGCCGGCGGGTGCGCCTTATAGTCCGGTGCGCCTTATGGTCGTGAAATTACTGTAAACTGTATTTGCTACTGATTTTCTGACTGAGTATATCTGCTTCTTCTTTTGTGTTTCTACCTAATGATGAAAGATCTGCTTTCATTTAGGATTAGCTGCTCTAATGCGAAATAGGTGCAAGTTATAGGACTATTTTAATCAAGTCCAGGAGTTAAGGGATAAAAGGAAACAAACACAATCAATTCCTTTATGCCACACGTATGTGTTTTTTTCTGTGTGGTGTCTGTTTGTTTGTCTGTATATATATTTTTATATGTTGCTACCTTTAACAAAAATGACCACACTATGGGTAATATAACTTCAAACACAGTCAGTCTTACATTTAGATAGTTGTACTGTCTCTTCTACTACTATGACTATCAATTTTCATTTATCTAATGTTAGCCACTAATTTGTTTCCTAATCCCTCCTCATGCTTCTGAGGTAGGATTTTTATTGTGTTCTTTATAGAATACTGAAACATTGCTAGTTCGATCTGGTACAGCTTTACAGTGTACACTGCATGCCTTAAAGTTCAAATAGATTGCTTTATGTTAACCTGAAAAGGCTTTTTTAAATCACCCACAGATAACAGCTACATTTGAAAATTTTATGGTTTATATTCTATCGATATTTAAAAAGGATCTGAAGGGAAGGACCCCAAAAAGTAACTTAACTGCTTTCCTAAGTACTACTTAAAATGTAGTGCAACACAATTTAAAATAATTGCGAACAACAAAACTAAAAAGACCTTTTTTTTTAACAAATATTACATTAATTGTGACTTTTTGCCTAAATTTTAAGAAGAGAGATATTTTTGAATATTCTGAAAATGACCAGCAGTGTGTTTCTTCTTTTAAATAGTACATTTTCACTTTTTCAGTTTTAAAGTGAACATTCCAGTCCTTTTTTAGCAAACACTATGTTCAAAATTACTTTAGAAAGTATTGCTTGCTTCTGTTGAAAAAATATTTGATCAATTAATCCTGACAAATTAAAATAGAAAGAATAATCAGACAGATAAAACTTCTGTTAAATAGTTTTATGTGTTGAATTTCTCCCTAACATTTCTCTACTCAAGCAAAAGAACCAATTCATCTCTTTTATAATGTGCAAAGTTCATGAGCCAGTATTATGGTTGAATTTGGTGAAGTGTGCATCTGCTATCAATCTAGCGATATCACTTACACTATCTATGCAGATATACTGTAGATCCACTATTTAAAGTAAAACCAGAATTTATGATCTGTTCCATATAATTTCACATAACTTTATGTTGCACCTATTCCCTGTTCTTCAACATCTTTACCTCATCCTGTTTTACATTTCCTGGAGCATGGCAAAGCTTATTCTTTGATGTATGAGAGAAATTGCAGGAAAATGAGGCATTTCTGCACAATATATGTGAATATATGTGAATGTATGAGATATATTTATTGATTGACTGCATAAAATATGAAAAAAAGATGATGAAGGGATGCTCTGAATATGTGTTTAAATACATTAATGACTTTCGTTGCACAATTTCATATAGAAGATCATATAATGGAGTTAGGTAATTCTCCCTCCCTTTGCCTCCTACCCTACTTCCTTCTTCGTTCTTTTGGTCTTATTTCTTCTTTTCTTCCTTCTCCTTTTAGCATGGGAAAGATGAAAAGTTGCTTTTGTTTGTAGATTAAGTTGCATTGCATGTATGTTTGAAGTACATACACTTTAGTAGAATCAGTGTCCCTGGTGGCAGGAATATATTTTAAAGGTATCCTATTGGCTAATTCTGGAAGAGTAAGTAAGAGTAAGTAAAAGAAAGTAGGCTGCATCCTACAATGGGTTTAAACATTTATAACTTTCTAAAGTTACATTTTTTAATTTATCATAGTGTAGGAATAAAATATTATTTAGGCTGTTCATTAGGCTTTTGCCATTAATCTTCATCAAGTGAAGACAAGTCTTCGATCTATGTAATTCAGGAATAAATCAAACAGGTAGAGATTTTTGGATGAGGTTACTATTCAAAAAAATCTGTGACTGAAGTAATGTACGCAGAATTATAGATAGCTTCAAATATAGAAAAGTTTTCAAACAGGACTTTGGAGGTGTAGGTCTGAACAATTTGGGAGATGGGCTTAACTTTCTGGAATAGACTAGATGCACTTAAATGTTGGCAGGATGTGGTCCTTCAACTGGCATAGAATGCACTACAAGTTTTTGTAAAATATACATTCATGTCAATTCCAATTTACGGTTGTAGTTAGAGTCCAAAATCAGTATGAGATACAGAAGAGAAAAAGTGTTCCCTGAAGATATCCCAGGCTCTATGCCCAGATTCTTGATACAAGTCTTCTACACCTCGGACAGATACTTTTAGGATATTTCAGAAAGTAAATTAAGATCTGCCAAAATAGAAAGAGACAAAAATCTTAAATATATTCTAAAACTATAACCATATGCAAACATTGACATATACAGTGTCTGAATAAATTTAGAATAACAAAGAATCACAGCACTTTGTTTTTTTCTGTCCTATTCAAGAAAGTGATGGAAATTAATGTCACTGTTCTTAGCTCTAAATAAATATTTCACTGAGCAGAGCCACTGCACTACTGAGTGCAGAAACAGAGTCTTTGGAGGTCCTCTTGTCTAAAATCCCTTTATACAGCAGAAAAAACCTAGAGCTGGTTGTGTAGAGCTATGTCCAGATAGCTTTTAAATATCTCCAAGGATGTACACCCCATCACCTCCTCAGGCAACATATTCCATTGTCCAGATTTATTTGGTTTATTACTGGTGAAATAAGTTAGTTTAAACTAATGAACATTATAACATTTTCAAATTAATATTGTTACCTATCTTCCATTTGAAACTTGGTGATGTATCAGACACAAGAATACTTCTTTACCTCTTCACTGGTTTGAAACACACAGCTGAAAGAGGGATCTTAACTTTTCTTCAAGATGAGATTGATATTAATTGTCTCAGAGCTATATAGATTTGGTGGATGTATTCTCCTTTGTTTAATTTTTAGTGTGTTCCATGAAAGTTTTTTGAAAATATTCCCTTTCAACTATCTGTCATCACTTTTTTCAAAATCTTCTTTCATATCTGTATAATAGGAAATTCCTCGCTGTTTCAAGTCAGCACTTTTTCAGTTTCTTCTAATTTGAGTTTCATTCTGAAACACAGGAACTCAATCCTTTTATGATCAGGTAGCCTTCTCAGTGGATAAGAGAAGGACTGTGGATGTGATGTATCTGGAATTCATCAACATTTGACATGATTTTCCACAGCACTTTCCTGGGAAAGTTGGACAGGTATAGTCTTTACTGGGTAAAAAAAAAAAAAAAAAGTTGTGTGGGGAGGGCCAGACACTGGAGGTGAATAGTGTCATATCCAGTTGTTTGCCAGTTGTGTTGTGTTCCCCAGTGATAAGTGCTGGCATCAGTCCTATTTTTATTATCTGAAAGATGGGACTGAGTGAACCAACCCTCAGTAAGTTCATGGATAACACCATGTTGTGTGGAAACGTTGTTCAGCTGGAGGGCAGGAAGGCAAAGGGATATGGACAGCCCGGATCCATGTACCAAGGCCAGTTGTATGAGGTTCAACAATGTCAAGTGACAGGTCCTGCCCTTGGGACACAAAAACCCCATGCAGAGCTACAAGTTGGGGTAGAATGGCTCCAAAGCTGCCCAGTGGAAAAACACTTGACTGAAAGTGAGTCAAGAGTGAGTCCAGGTGGCCAAAAAAACCCAGTGGCATCCTGGCCGGTATTTGCAATAGTGTGGCCAGCTGGACCAGGGCAGTGATTGTCTCTGGTGAGCTCACACCTCGAGTTCTGGACACAGAACCTTACTTTAAAAAAACACTGAGGTTCTGGACTATGTTCAAAAGAGCAATAAATATGGTGAAGAGGGTAAGTCATAAGAGGAGCAGCTGAGGAGATGAGATTGTTTAGCCTGGAGAAAAGGAGGGACAGCCTTCTCATTCTCTACAGGTACCTCAGAGGAGGCAGTAGCCAGGTGAGGGTCAGCCTCTTCTCCCAGGCAACCACTAGCAAGACAACAGGAAATTCAGGAATATACCTCAAGCTGTAAGAGGGGAGGTTCACATTGAACATCAGGAATTATTTTCATGGAAAGGGTTGTAAGCTTGAAGTGGACTCACCACAGAAGTGGTGGAGTCACCAGCTATGGAAGTGTTTAAGAAAAGACTGTCTGTGGCACTTAGTGTCATGGTCTGGTTGATAGGATGATGGCTGGTCAAAGTTTGACTCAATGATCTCATAGACCTTTTGTAACCTAAATGATTCTGTGATTCTGTAAGAAATTGCATATCAAGCACTGAACTATGAGCAGCATACAAGATACATTTTTTTTTCCTGTATTTTGCCTTCTTTCTTTTCACTTGTATGAGGAAAATGAGCATATTTGCAAGCCTGGATAAATAGATGATTTCTCAAAACTTTTTTATGAAAAGTGTACCGTGGTATTTGAAATTAGGCACTAGCATTGGCTTCAGTGGAAGCAGAGTTGAGCTAATGCAGCACATTTCACAAGCCTCAGCAACTGAGCAATTCACCTGCTCCCTTGTTGTGTGTTTTTGACATCACTCTATAATGTATGCTGTTATATCATATCATATAAATCAAAATTCAAGAACTTAACAAATATTGTTCTGGAAAGATTTTCCTTTATATTGTTTTTATTTCAAGTAAACTCTTTTCTTTCTGCTTTTCTTCACTTTCTAGATGGACAACTATTTCAGGTAAGTTCAAAGAAACTGGAGAATTACAAATTATGTGTCCTATTGATTCAACAAAAAGGAAGTACACTCCAAAAAAGTGAATCCATTAACAACTGACCTGTGCCTCTAGGAACAGGTATCTAGCCTGCCACACACACATTTCCATTTTTTCTTCATGGGATAAAGGAGATAATTGTTTGTCTTTTTTTCTTATTTTATGAAAAATAGTTTAGTTTTCTAAGGGAAAGGAGTACCTTTCCCCAACATCTTCCCTCTTAAACAGCAAATGTGAACATAATGAAATTACGATATAATTCCTTTTGCCTCAGTGTAAGGCATTGACAACTCAGCATTCTTATAGTATGGTAATGGTGTTGTAAAATTGGGTGGGGGAACCAAGTCAGCTCCTTTTCAGTTGTAATAAAATGTGTTTCAGTGAGAGATGAAAAAAATGTGCAGGGAGTACACAGTTTTGGAAAAACAATCCTATCCAAAAACTGCTTAATGATTCATAACACGCCTTTCATGCAAATAAGCAAGGGAGAGCAGGGAAAAATTCCTTGTTGTACTGGTTTGAGCTGGGATACAGTTCATTTTGTCCCTAATACGTAGTATGGGGCTGCGTTTCTGATTTGTGCTGGAAGCAGGATTGATAACACAGGGATATTTTAGTTCCTGCTGAGCAGGGCTTACACAGAGCCGAGGCCTTTGCTGCTCCTCACCCGTTCCACCAGTGAGGAGGCTGGGGGTGTGCAGGGAGCTGGGAGGGGACACAGCTGGAACAGCTGACCCCACACCACATGCTGTCGTGCTCTGGTTGTAATGGATAAAGGAAGGAGGGGACATTTGGAGTGATGGAATTTCTCTACTCTAGTCACCATGTGATAAGAGGTGTGATAGGGCCCTGATGTCCTGGAAATAGCTGAACACCAGTCTGCCCCTGGAACTCTGGACAGTTCAAGGTGGCCTTGTGACATAATGCATGTGGTTTCCAAGTTGCAGAATACAGAGAAGGAATCTGTAAAGATTTTTGCAGCTTGAGTAATGTAGGGTTTGTTTCTTATCTAGGTGTAATGCACAATGGTCAGCAAAATAGGTTAGGAAATTTAAAAGAATTGGCTGAACTACAGCGGCTTTCGAATGAAATGTTGAAAACATCACACATGCTTTTAAAATGAACTAAAAGTCTCTTAGGAAGCCCTATCCAGCTGTTGTGAAGCAAATAAGGGAAGCAGGCAATATATATTTCCTTTCTCATTTGATAACCATTTTGAATTATGGCAGCTCATTAATTTTATTTCAAAGAAAAAATGGAAAGTGGTGGTAACTGAGGTTAGAGTTCAGAAATTTCAGAGGCACAAAAATAAAGATGAGAAAATACTAAATTAAAAAGGGATTTTAGGATCATTCTTTGGTAAATGATCCACATCAGGGCTGTGAAGTTAATGTGAAGGTGGTATGAAGATATTAATGTGTTAAAGTGGAGACCCTGTGAGGTGATGTAGTTCATGTGATGTGAAGTGGAGCCCATGTCGAAGGCCTAGTAGATCTCAAAGAACCTCTTTTTGCAGCAGAATATTCTATCTCAGTGAAGCAAAGAACTGGTTTCCTGCTCAGCTTGAAATTTCCACCCATCCCTGAAGAGAACTAGTAACCCAATGTTGAGTGCATCTTAGTTTTACCAGAAAGATGAATGTTGTAGTTAAGCCTAAAGCCTGAAGACTGATGAGCCAGGATTGATATCTGTCCTGCTGCTTACCATAAGCTCCTTTTCCATCTCTTCTGTACTGCAGCAAATTTGTGCTGCTGCCCTCCTTCTTTAGCACCTTAGCTATTTGTGGCTACACTTTGTGACTGCTAGAACTGTAGTCATAATAAAAGCAGATTCCTGAGTTTTTCTGATTACTCAAAATTATAGTGCTGTGGTCAACTTCCTAAGATGGAATATAATTTTCCAGCTGTCTGGTCTCATTCACACTGTTGTCAGGACTAAAGCAATGGTGTGAAGGTCTTGTCACAGGTTTTTTGAAATAAGTGAATTGAATCCTGCGATGGGTTACCCTTGCTAGACACCAGGTGTCCACCAAAGCTGCTCTGTCACTGCCTCGCTTAGCTGGACAGGAGAGATAAAATATGGTGAAAGATTTATCAATCAAGAAAGGGAGACATCACTCACTAATTACATTACGAGCAAAAAAAGACTCAAGAAATGAGTGGAATGTATTACCAATAGAATCAGAGTAAGGTAATGAGAAGTAAATCCAAATTTTAAAAACCTTTCCCCTTCCTACCCTTCTTCTTCATGGGCTATCCTTCACTCTGTTTTCTCTATCACAGAAACACAGGGAGATGGCGAATGGAGCTGCAGTCAGTTCATAACATTTTGTCTCTGCCACTTCTTCCCCCTCAGTGGGATGGCTCCTCACACTGCTCCCCTGCTCCAGCACGGGGTCTCTCCCATGGGAGACAGTGCTCCATGAACTGCTTCAATGTGCGTCCTTTCCAAGGGCTGAGGTTCTTAAAGAAATGCTCCAGCATGGTTCCATTCCATAGGGTGCAGTCCTTCAGGAACAGATCAGTCCAGCATGGCTTCCACGGAAATCTCATGTCCTACCACCATACCTGCTCCAGTGTGGTCCTCTCTACATGGGCCATGAGTGCTCCCAGGAGTTTGCTCCAGTGCAGGCTGTGCACAGCATCACATCCTACTTCAGGTGTTCACTTGCTCTGGCCTGGCATCCTCTGTGGGCTGCAGAGGCACAACTACCTCACCATGATCTTCATCACAGGCTGCAGGATCTGTTTGGTGCCTGGAATACCTCCTCCCTCTCCTTCACTGACCTTGGTGTCTGCACAAGTGTGTTTCTCTCACACAATCTCACTCCCCTCTTCTCTGTCTGCAGATGTTGCTGTGCCTTAACTTTTCCCCCGCTTCTTAAATCTTTTATCCTAGGGTTACCACCACTGCTGCTGACTTCCTCAGCCTTGGCTAGTGGCAGGTCTGGCTTGGAACTGGCTGTCACCGGCTCCATTGAACATGGCAGAAACTTTTAGCAGCTTCTTACAGTAACTTCCTCTACAGTGTGTGGTGTGTATGTGTGTGTGTGTGTTGGGGGGGCTGTGTGTGTGTGCACTCGTGTGAGAATGGCACTCTCCCTTGTTTTAGGCTTTAACACCCTAAGCTCTTCATCTTATTTATTGCATTGACAGTTATACATGGGTAAACAGAATGTTTCTTATTTAAGGTATTTGCTTTTCACTACAATGAGATCTGTTTAATAAGTTTTTCAGGATATATAAGACAGAGCAGTCAAAGATTAAACTAAAACCTACATTATCTTTTTGGGGTTTGAATGCCTTACAATGAATAAAGTACATTTAATGCTTAGTAGTAAGTCTTGAAAAGTTATGGTAAATTGAGAAATTCTGTTTTATTAGCTGACATATTTAGCATGAATGTTTAAAGTGTTTAGATGTAGATTCTATGTTGACAGCTGAGTTTTTTTTTGTAGGTATAAGACAACCTATCAGGGAACAAAAAGTAGAATTTGTGGAGGAAGGAGCATTAATGTTTCCTAAGCACTTGCATATGACTGTCTAAAATTTTATGGAATTAAAACACCACTATAAATATTTTAGAAGTTTTAATTAGTTGTCCTTATGCCAGACAAAATGGTAAGTTGCATTTTCTGAAGACAAATGATTGTTGCACTCCTTCTCTCCTTCTAGAGAATGGCTGTTGTTTTATAATCCTACTTTATTGCTTTCACTCAGGCCCTTTGGGAAAGCTTGAGTGATGAAGTAGGTCTTCCAAAATGATCTAAAGATTGTAAGGTGATGACTTTTCTTAGATCTAATTCTGGAAGATATTTCAGAGTCTTGGACCTATGCTCAGCTGTTAAGTGTAGTGCACTTGTTGATCACAGCAGAAACAGCCATAGAAAAAGCCTTCAATCTATGCCAAAGCAGAGCACAGCAACAGCTGAGACCTTCAGCCTGTGAGAAACTAAAAAAGGATAAGAATAGAAAAATGTCACCACCTGTGGATCCAGTGACAGGTTTTATTATTACAGTTTCCAAGTCCACTGGTTGAAGTGATGGTCACAGTCTTTGTCAGGAGTGGGAGAAACCCATGAAACACAGAGTTCAATGGGTTTATGAGGGATGTGGGAATGCCCAGGTTCTGCCCTGTAAAACAGTGTGAATTTTACACCATCTGATGGTACACTGTGGATAATGCTTAGTCTCCTGTTTGAAGGCCCCAAAAATCAGTCTGGGGGCACTTTGGGGGTCTTTGGTGGTCTATGACACCTTCTAAAACAAGACAACTGCCTCTCATATCAGTAGTTGAGGTAGTTATACCCTACCAGAAAGTATGGACACCCTCAGGTGTACATGTGAATGTGCCAATACCTCTCCAGGGAGTTTTACACCTGAGCCATTTGTGTAAGGGAGGTCACTGGTGTTATAAAAAACACTACTGTATGTCAGCGTGGTCTGCTTCTTATTTGTTTTCTCCCTTTTCTGGATCCAAAGCCAGCTTGTGTCGCCTGCTGGTGGGTGTTCATTTCTCTGATGTGGATCAGAGGTTTCACTACCACACAAAAAACTCTCCTCCCCTTCTTTTGGGGTCAGATAGTGCAAACCTGACTTCAGCAAAGCACCCACTACTTTTGCACATTGGCAATTGATTGAGTCATTCACCATTAATATTTCAGTTTCTCACAATCTATAGTGTTGATTAAGTTCAGACCTGCTTCCCTCATTTGTACTTACCAGTTTTTCATGTTGCAAAATTTCAAATCCTGGTTCTAGATCAGTTTCGGACCGTGAACTTCTACTGGCTTTCATAAGTCATGCACCTTATGGAAAAATACACTCATATGCTCCACTTCCTCCAAGGACCTGTTTTACATTTTAATTAATTCATTAATTCATTTGGTTATTAAGATCTTTAAATGGCAGAGTGTGAACAACTCATTTTCTCTTAAACTTTTGCAGTAAGGCATTATTCAAATGGCATTGAAATGTTTTGAAATTTCTCCAAAGAGGGAACTTTACAAGAACTTACAGTGTTAGTTACCTGAGAATTGGTTTATGTATTGCTTATTTATAAGAGACAAAACCCTTTCTCTTGTGTGAGACTCTCTACAAGGGTTTTTTCATGAAGAAATTGAGTCTTATGGATGCCCACACCATCACACATGAAAGCTATGTTCTTTCTGCTACAGTAAATTCTAATTTCTGATTATCCAGATATTTATCTATTTCACAAGGAGCGTATGAGATCCAATAAAGTCCCTTTTTTATTTTTGGTAATAAAACCAAATTCATACAAAGATATTTTACTCTGAAGAAGAAGTACAGTAGTCGAAAATAGAATAGGAAATGTCCAAAATATATAAAACAAAAGCACTAACTGGATCATAACAGCACCTTAAGCAGTTTTTGTTTGTAGAGCAGGAATCCTGAATCTGAACTGCTCCATTAGAATCAAAAAACAACCTGGCAGTATGAAAAATCTGGGTCTGGATAAGGAAAGACAGTGAACACAAGGATAGTATCTTGAGTCATATGATGAACAAGTTGTTTTTCATCTGTTTGCTTGCTTGCTTGTGGTTTCTTTTGTTATGTTTTATTTTCATGTTTTACTATTTAACCAGTTGGTTCAAACCACCAAAATATTTCTCTTTCTGATGGGAAATCTTTATCTTAATTTACCCTCTGAGGACTGTCTTGCACCACTATAAGGTACTATCATCTGACTACCCCATCTAAGTGGTGGGGAAGAGCAGGCTTGGGAGACATCTTGCCAATGTATATAAACACCTGAAGAGATGAACCAAAAAGGACAGTCAGGTTTCTTCCAGCAGTGTGCAGCAGCAGCAGAAGAGGCAATGGGAACAGACTAAAATACAGGAGGTTTCCTCTGGACACCAGGAAACCTTTTGAACTTTGAGGGTGATGGGTCACTAGCACAGGTTAGTCACAGAGGTAGTGCACTCTCTGTCTTTTGAGATACTCAAAAGTTGTCTGAGCAGTTTGAGTGTTTGGATGGGAAAATTGTACAAAGTAAACTTCAGTGATTGTTTTCAACCTCAAGTATTCCATGATCCTCTCTAATGGAAAGAGAATCAACCCTGAGGTCGCTGGGGACTAAACAGAGTATCCTGCAAGCCAGAGCAGGATATCAGAAAGAAAGCACTGGTAAATTTTTTATTTTTTCCCCCTTTCCTTCAATTTGGGCATCTTTTGCCAACCTGTAAAGAGCTCACAAAAGGAATAGTTCAGTGTACTTTCATTTCAGAGCTCTGGTCAGTTTTGGGTATGGTCATCCCCTCCGTAATAGAAATGCTTGTGCATTATGATTTGCATGACCCATCTTATGTTTAGGAAACAGGACATCCAGTTAAAATCTGGGGTAAAAAAGAGGACAGTCTTGAATTTACCTCTTTGTGTTTCACTGTTACCTATTTACTGTAAGCTAAGAATGGCAAATCTTTCCTTTATTATCCAGTGGGAATGATTATTATGTAGTTCATATGCATTAGTGATTTCTACAGCATATCTCATTTATTAATGTCAAGAAATGAAAATTAGTTTGGCGGTAGTATTCCTGGAGCTCTGAAAGCTGCCAATCTTGCCAGCACTTTACAAATACTTTCAAAAGTTGATAATTTTTGGGGTTTTTTTCTTATACTGAAAAGATGTTGCAGTGAATGCAAAGATAATGATAAGCATAAGAAGCCTGGATACAATTAAAAATTTCTATCAGCCTAACTGTTTGAGAAACCCCAACTGGTTTGGTTGGCTTTAGTTTTATTACCAGTGTCTACATATTCTTTGCCTAGTCCAATAATTCATTGACTGATTTCTTTAAAATTGGACAGAGATAAACATATCACAAAGATAAGAAAGTTTTAATGTGAAACTAGGAAGCAAAACTGTGGGGAGTGAACTAAGACAGTTCAATGGTAAGAAAATCAGTACTGTGACTTCACACAGTTTAAAAATAGGAAAAATACCCAAACACAGCTAACTCTTCAGTCAGAGACAGCAATGGAATAAGATACTTAGGCCTATAAACAATATGTTTATACACGTTTTTGTCTCCACAGAATCATTTGTGGAGCAAAAGGCTAAGTCAAAATCCATCATTTTACCCACTTAAAAAAACCAGCAAAACAAAACCCAAACCAAAACTAAACAAAAACCCTGATCTGCCTCACACTCCCCTCCCTGCAAAAAAAGGCTAAAGCAAATAAACCCTGATCTGCCTCACACTCCCCTCCCTGCAAAAAAAAAGGCTAAAGCAAGTAAACCCCTTTCTCCACGCCCCCCTCCCCTTCCCCCACCCCCCATCCCAAATCCCAAAGCAGAAAAATAAACTACCAACAATCTGACTCTTTTACTTTGGAAGACCTTAAATACTTTTTGTGTTTTGAACAGAAATTTGGATTTTGGCAGTCAGATAGAGAAAGTGCACAGAAATTATTGCAAAACATTTACTGAAGGAATGCATGAAATAGCAGGATAAGAGTGAGTAGCAGCTGGCTGTGAGATCAGAAGGCTGAGAAACAGGGGCTGATGGGGAAGGGGACTTGTAACAGGAGTCTAGGCAGGAAACCACCTGCTTATAACTGAAGGAACAAGAGAGGGAAAACTGAAGGAAACCTGGATCAAATAGAAAATGAATGTGGGTGAAGCAGCTGTGAAGCTTAACCACTGCTTCTTTTTACTCTGACTTTTTAGGTGTTTGATTTGTTTCCTTTCCTAAAATTTTAAAAATTAGAGTTGGGATTCCAGAAGGCAAAGACTAATGGAGAACTACAGTAAATTCACGACCATAAGGCGCACCTGACTATAAGGCGCACCCCCCCGGGAGTCAGCAGAAATTGCAACATTGTAGATCAGATAAGGCGCACCCGTCTATAGGGCGCACTTTTTTTTTTAGCGAGGCTCCGCCCCCAGCTCCCCCTA
>PYHW01009260.1:1479553-1504161 GCA_013186435.1 Turdus rufiventris | reverse complement strand
TCTGAGAATATTTTAGACTAGGGAGGAAAGGATAAAAAAGAAATAAAGAAATATAGAAAATAAATGGAGGCTGCTTATTTTGTGATTTCAAATGGCTCTGAAAAACCATAGCAAAGGAGTAATGGGAAAAAACCATGCACTTATGGTACTACTCTTTACTTTAGGTAAGTTTCACAGAGGATTTTAACAGAAAGATGTTTTTAACTCATCTGTAGTTGTTCTGTTCTAGCAAAGTTGTTCTGTTTCTGTACTCCAAGAATCTCCTGTAAATGCAATTCTTCAAGGTGGCTTTGGGCCCAAAATAGTGTCTTGAGCCTTCACAAAGTCAAAGGAATTACTATATAAGTATAGATATTATAATCTTCTTGCTTTAATTTAAATATATTATTTATGTAGCATGAGTTTAATTAAGTCATTGGCTTTCAATCAACACATGTCTGCTCACTCCCAAAAGACCTATGAAGAGTCTAAGAATTTAATTTTGCAGAGAGGTAAGCAGATAAACAAACTTTTTTATTCTCCTGTTCCCAGTTAGCGGGTCCTTCCCATCTGTCTAAAATGATTTAATCAGTACATGAATTTTGGTTTTCTTAATTTTTTATTTTTTTTTTTTTTCCCAGATGTAGTAACAGTGTGTACTGAAAAATATCCATTGGAAAGTCAACTCTGATTTAACAGACTGGCTCTGTTCTGTTTCATCTCCATCTTACTTTTACCAAGGGCATTTTTTAAAACACTCTCCTGATCATTATTCATGTGGAGACTTTTCTACTGCTTTCCTCAGAGTCTGGAGGTGTTTTTTAGTATAAGGCTGTTAGCAAAGGAGTTTGAAAGGTAATTTTACTACTTAAAACAGACTGGGAACCAATATCTGGTCCTGGAGGGCATATGAGGATTGCTTTCAGAATAGTCCTCCATCTGGGTTTTATTAGCTGACTTTAAACCATGTTCCACCTGTGGGTAAGTTTAGCGCAATAATGACTACCAAAATACGTTGCACATTTCCCCCCGCCCCCCTTTCTTCTCATTCTACAAAATGAAGAAGTTGCAGTGGAATTCCTTTTCTCTGTCTAAAGATGTTCAACACACTTGCAACATGGCCTTCATTTTTTTTTGCAACATTGTTGATATATCTGGGCATAAAACAGGAGGTGATTAGGCATAATAGGAATCTTCCAGATACAATGTTTCAAGTCCAGAATCTAATTTGAACCTCTGCCACAAGAGTTTATCTTAAATTCCTCTGTTTCTTCCCATAGTAGGGCTTTGTTGCAATTCTCTTCCAACTACTGAGCAGGAATATCTTTACTGATTTTGGAAAAGTTTTAGAAGTGCTTGAAGACAGGCACCTGATTATGCTTCTGCACTAGAGATCCAAAGAACTGCATTTAAAATGGTAAGTGCCAAACTCAACACAAATTAGTTTGTGATGTATTTGCTGGGAATAAAAATCAAAAACCAGCTTTCTTTATTATATATAATTCTGATGACTCACACTCTGTCTATTTTAGTGTCCATCTCAAAACCCGTTTCTCTGTGGGGTGTCTAGTGGTTCTTGCTGAAAGGCTTTGGTGTTCCTACCAGTGTGGTAGGAAGGATGGGCCTAGCAGGGTAGAAGGTTAGATCACCTCTGTGTAAAGATAACTATACCAGTGAAATTCTATCGATTTCTTTAGCATTGCAGACTACATTTAATTTTACCTGAAGTTCCTTCTTGAGTGTCTTCACCGGCTGTATTGTGTGTGACATTTCAAAACGTGCCTTGTCTCCTTCAGATACAGCACACAGCTATATGTAGATGAGAGATAGAAAATGGCTAGATTCAAATGCTCAGCTAAGTGTTTGTCTAATACTTGCTACTGCAAAAGAGGACTGGAACAGAGACTAAAATTATATAAATTTTCACTGCCTCAAATTTCAGTATGAACAGTAAATAGGCATATATGACTCAGTAGTGACTGCAGTGTGGACTACAACAAATAAAAATAAAGGAATTTGGTCTTGAAAAAATAATTGTTGATAAATAAATCAGGACAGCTCTATTACCTGTTCTTTCAGCTTTATTTAATGGTACTTATATATTTCTCTTTTTTCAACTTGCATTCTGAAAGATATTAGACTGACCACAAATCGGCTATAAAATTCTAAGGAAATTATTACACCTTAATAAATGAAAATACATAGTTTTTCTGTTCTCAGTTGATATAATTTTATTTTTATTTGCTCATTGTCCTGGTTTAGGGCAAATTTAGGAGTGGAAAAAAACCTGTTTATTTAATAAGCAAAGTATTCACAAGCATAAGAAATTAATAATATTTAACAGTAAAACCTCTTGCTGTTCTGAAGAGATGGCAAATTCAGAAAGTCCTTGCTGAAGAGTGTAGCTCAGTTCACTCAGTCTCTTCTCTGTCCCTCCAGCACTAGAAAAATGACACGTCCAAGGCCCTGGTGGACCACAGGTGTGAGGACCTGTTGTTTTCAGGTTTTCAGTCCAGAGCAGGTTTGAACAGTTTCTAGAAAAAGAAAAGGCAAATTCTGGGAAAATTCTCTACCTCAGCTAGCTAAAAAAAAAACTAACTACAAAGCAAAGGAGAGCTCTCTCCCACTGTCCATGCTGCAGACAACACAGTCAGTGAGAAGGAACAGAGAGTGCAGTTTCTACAAAAAAACCACACGATTCTTTTCTCCCCTTTCGCTCTCGGAACCTTTCTTAGAGGTGCAGAACTTAATATCCAGCATAAACAGAACAGATGGTTGAGGATTAACCATCATAAAAACATCCTAGTGTGATATATGTTGCTATAATTCATGCTTATATGATATAAGAAGATTGTATAAAATAAAGAAATAAAAGAAGAGAACTTTTCAGCCACTGCCACCAGCACCTGGAGCCATAGACAAAGGCCTTAATTAACATATCAACAAACCTAGCTCAATGATCCTGAAACCACTCAACAACCCGACAACCAAACAGGAAAAGATCATCGATAAAAAAACATGTCAAGTACCACATATCAGACAGCCATGAGGTTCCTGGGAGTTCCCCCATAGCAACATCAGTTTCCGTAAATCCAGTCATCTCCACTGGGAAAAATTACATCCCAAAGCTTCGGTTTCCTTCCGTAAGTGAGAAACAACCCTCCCAAGGAAAATTACACATCAATAGGGAGCAGACACAGTCATTATCAGGATTCATTGACACGCAAGAAAGGACCTTTGTCCAGGACAGTACCAAGAAAAGGATTTAATCTGAATATGAGAATCTGCAGCAGAAACAAAGGGAACTCTTGCCTGAGGCCAGAAAAACTGTATAAAAACTTGGCTCCCCGGGATTTGTGAACACGGGGGAGATCTGGTGCGATAGAGGCCGGATCATGGTGGCGTGTTCACCTGGCACTGATTCCCAGGCTTGGTGTTGTTCTTTTCATTTGTGGCTTCCCAGGACTGTATTTTTGGTCACAAAAATAAAAATTGTTATTTTACTTTTTAATTCAGCTTAATTTGGTTATTATCTATAACACTAGGACACTCATTTTCAGCCGTCCTATTGAAACTTTCAATTTCCTTGATGTATGAATAATAACAGGCCAATTAGATGAACACTAGAAGTTCGGAAACCCAACTTTTCATTTTAATAATTTCAACTGTTATGCTGGTTTTTGTACATTTGGTGAGGAAGGAAGAAGCCACCCACAGAAATTATTTTTCTGAGAGGACCTGCTGAGAGCTTCCTCTATGTCTGACAAAGAACAATCAGTGATTGGTTTTGACTACTGACAACCTGTTAGACCACTGAGAAAGCTGAACATGCTTTTGTGAACATACATTTTAAAACCAAAAAAGCCTGGGGAGCCCTCTTTCCCTTCAGGCCTCAGTACAGGTAAGGGGCTGGCCTGGTCCCTCCGTGCAGCTGGGCCAAGCCGGGCCAGGCCCCACACAGCCTGCAGGCCTGGGCCAAGCTGGGCCCTGCCTCTGCTGCAGTGGCAGCCGGGCTGGGCTCCCCTCCAGACCAGCCAGAGTGACCCGTGGCTTGGCTGGAATGCTGCCTTTGCTGAGTTCTACCGGAAACCACTGGGCAGGGCAGGGCAGGCCACAGGGGCCCCAAGGTTGGAACAGGCTGCAGCTGCAAACATCTTGCCGACATAAAGAACTGTTCCTGCCACCAGCCCGGGCTGGCCAGGGTCCACTGGGCCCTGCGAACAGCTACAGGCCAGACCAGGCCCCAGTGGCTGACGGAATGGACGGAGGGAAGGTCATTAGCCTGTGGCTGGAATTGAATGTAGCAGACACCAGAAAGTAGCCATGCAGCCAGAGCATCCACTACTTTCTTGCTAGGCCCCTGCTATCCTGGTCCAGCCCCCAAAATGGTCTGAAATACTCCACCTCAACTACTCCAATGGCTGCCTGGGCGAGATATTCATTCTTTCAGTGCACAGATGAGACCTACCGACCTTCCAGTCTCCCTTAAGTGAAAGAAAAGGACAGGGTGAAGACAGCAGAGAAACAGTATGGAGACATCAAGGTCAGGAAAAAAGGAAGAGTAAAATCCCAGATGGGAGGATGAGAAGATGCCCTAACTTGGACTGAAATTCTCTTGTATGGTTATGGTGAATATATGACTGATACATCAGACTCTTTTTTCCCCCTGTAACTCATTGAAAAGTATCGGGTGGTTGAAGCATTCAAATTGTAGATATGAGCAAAGGCATTTATGCTAAAGTAAGCAGATGTTGAAGTAGATGTGATCCAATGAGGAATGTGAACAGACAGAGGAGTGAAGACCCTTTGCCCCAGGGAAGAAGACCTCTGTTCCCAAAGATTAAGATTATCTTAGAGATAGATAAAGAGAACCTTTGCTTCTGAACAGTTCATCCTTAAATTTGTACCCCATTAGCTAAAGAGTGAGCCCTTGAAAACAGTTGTGGGGAAAGCTGTAACTCAAGGGGAAGGACTTTTACACAGTGAGCAGATTTCCATCCTCCTAGGTGGCTGATTCACTGTGACATTGAAGCCACGAGAAAGCTGTTTACTTGTGGAGAAGTTTCCATAGCATGACTAGAGACACTCCTCTCCCTGAATGAACTGGAGAAAGACTTTTAGAGGTGGCAAAGTAACTGAATTGTTTCTGTGCATAGTCAGTGGGAAAGAAAAGAGTGTGTAGGGGGGAGGAGAAGTATTCTGAATGTTTTATTCTGATTCTTACTATTTTCTCTTTTTAATTTCTTTTAATAATCTATTTCTTTATATCCTTTAAAGTTTGAGCCTGCTTTGCCTTCTTCCCAACCCCATCTCACAGCAGGAAATGAGTAAGTAATTCTAGTGGGCGCACTGGTATTTGGTCAGCGCTGGACCCACCACAACTGTTCAGAAACTACATTATGTATGCATTTCCTTTTAACCTTTAGATTTTGGTGATTGATATTGTAATGCCAATACTGATGTTAAAATAATGGCTTTAATTTTTATGCTCTTCTTGCCAACCACAGCTCAGGAAAAGTACTTTGACTTCAAGTTTAATATACAGTCTTTAAAGTCCTTAAACAAGATTGAAATCCTTCCTAGTGGCATGTCTCCTTTTCAGTCTTTCAAGCTTTTTCAGTTCAGCTGAACAAAGTTTTCAGCTGATGTCTAAGGTAATGCCTTAAAAAACCTGCTAATAATAAATACTCTAAGTATTACTGTACACTTGTTTAAGTATCCCTCAGTGCACTTGGTACTAACAACATTGGCTTGATTGATAGCTCATACATGTCACTTCCATATTACCAGTACCATTAAGTAGCTTTAAATCATATGTGAATACATATAATCAGTACTGACTATCCAATTTGCATACTCAACATTGTAGTGGTTGAGCTACCCTACTTTATAGGTATCATCCTATTATTGTCCCAACTTAGGAAGGTTGCAACCCAACCAATTGTGTAATCTAAGGCTAGAGTGTCATATTGCCTAACTAACAAAAAGAATTTTTCTGTGTCAAAGTCATGGATATGGTATTTTTCTCTTTCCCTAATGTTACCTGGGAGCATTTTAGGTCAACTGTTGTTGTTTTGGAGGTCTTTTGTTTTTGTGGTGTTTCCTTCACCAGAAATTTTGAAATGGTCAAATGTCCTCCTCAGCTGTCCTGATATGAATATAAAACTTCTCAAGCAGATTTTTGTACTGTCTTAAATATTGTTCAGTCATTGAAGTTTGTGTAAATGAACACAAAGCATTCCCAAATTGGAAAGACTATTTCACATAAATTTTTCACAGATATGAAAAGATATTCAGTGGGCAAGAGATTGGCTGCTAAAAACTAGCTTGTATTTGCTATCAAGGCTGTGCTTAACTCCACTGTTTACTGTAAAACCTGATTTTCATTCTCCTTAAAGTTGATGTGGAAGTGCTTGTATTACTAAAGCATGACCTTGTGCTTTGGAGATTATTTAAATAATTAGTGAGAGCAGCCTGTTCATCCATGGCAGACAAAAACTAACCTTGACAAGAACAGGGGGATTCCTTCTGTCCGTTCTGAGTGTTTGATGCCATAAATCAGGCTGACATATTTTATCACATCTCTGTCTTCCTGATACATAGACTTTAAAGATATATAGATATATATATAGATATATAGATATATAGATATATAGATATATAGATATATAGATATATAGATATATAGATATATAGATATATAGATATATAGATATAGATATATAGTACAAAGCCAGTTGACCTGTTATAGCTTGGAGGAAGCTGGGACAGCTGGGATTTGCAGCACACCAAGCTTGTATGTAGGTGTTTAGTTTTCAGAGGTGTAGCACAGAGGCTGCAAGTCACTCAGTTGTGAAAAGAAGGATAAAAAACTTTTATAGATTTTGACTATGAGGACTGAAATTGGACTGTTATAAATTGATTTTAAGTAAAAAAAAAATTCATCAGTGCCTTACTTTCTCAAAGTTTGTATATAGAGTTCTGCCTCTCTTTCTGTCACTGTACACTTCTGAGGGAAGTAAGGCATTAAGATAAATTTTTAGGAAACTGTATCCATAGCACCTTTCTGCTGTAGTCCACAACCATTAAAAGAAACTAGATTCTCATGGTTTCTTTATTATTTTGGCACTGCTAATCTAATTAGTTGAATATAGATTTGTAAAACCAAGCACAGATACTCTGTGAACTGTGGTACTAATTATGAGATGAAAAATTTCTGGATTTAAATAAATACTGTGAGTTTCACCTTAACCTGGTTGTTACAGGGAAAAAAAGAAACCTAGTAAACAAACCCCAAACTCTTCTTAATGAAAGAAGCTAATAGTTCGATAATGTATTTGAAATATCCAGGGGTTTCTACGTCTCTAATATTCATATAAATCCTTCCTTTGGAAAATGCTGATAATTGCTAGAGTAATTCATTCCATGTCGCTGCTTGATTAATAGCTGATGTTTGTCTCTCATTGTGATATACATATAAAATGAAGGTTTTTTTCTGTCCTTAGACAGGACTCATTGAAGAAGAAACGTGACAGGTATAATAATGGAAAATAGCTTTCCTTGTTAATTATGTCTTGAAGAAAGCAGACTTTACCTAAAGAATGAAAATGTCTTCTTTGCCATTAAGCAACACAAAGGTCCACACTTCATTCCTTTGAGTCTCCTGTGATGCATTATAAAATAAAAAATGTCCATACTCTAATTTTGAGAGCAACATCCTTAAAATAAATTTTCTGGGTTTTTTTCCTCTCCCTTTGTTTCTTTTTCAAATTCAACCCAGAGAAAGTGCATTAGTTGCAGAGATTTTTCTGAAGAGACTATAAGTATCAGTTATTCCAAAGAGATAGATTTTTTGTCACAAACATACAGAATATAAACACCTGATCTCTTTAGAAGGATGATAGTTATAAAACATTTACCATATATGGAAAAATATATTGATGCAAGACAAGGGAGAAATTTTAAATACCTGTATTTTCAGATGTCTACAGAAAAAAATGAAAAATTGACTGGAAACCTGAAAGCATAAATGAAAATACACAGTAAAAAATTGTAGTCTAGGTATTTGCACACATTTATTTAGGGAGCACAAGCTCTTTACAGAAACATTAATAACTCACCAGCCACTAGCTCACATGAACATATTTTCATAAATGTTAGAGTTCTGAGAAGGATTTTTTAGCAACATCTCAGAAATTGCTTATGACTTAAATTATGGGAAGATGAGTTAACCTTTCAATATTGTAGAGTTGTTGGGACATACACTAGGAAAAAAAGGATCTATGAAGTTTAAGGCTAAAATGGACATTGCATATGTATTCATTTTACCTGCATTAGAAGGTTTTTATTTTCCACTTTTCACTATTCCTGGGCATTAATATATAACTCCTCTACAGTCTTGGATACAAAGGACCAACCTGTTTTAGAGTATTTTTTCTGTAAAAAATGTGGCTTATATTAGAAAAAAAAATGCAAGTGAAAATATTTTAGAGGCTTCTCTTTTCAAAAAAAGTAAACAACCCTGTCTCCTTCAAAATAAAGAATCTATCAACAAACAAACAAAAATATTCACATATATCTTAGTTTGGTACTGCACATTTTCCAAGCTCTCAAGGAAATTCAATCAAGGAATCATATAAAGCTGTATTTAATGTTGTATAAAAGATAAAAACTTCATCTAGCCTTGACTAGGGTGTTTTTCTTTTGCCTTTTGGTCATGGGAAATTAGGATTTTTCTGTTGTAATTCAAGGCAAGTCAGGTAGCTGCTGCCCCTAGTTAGTTCCATGAAACAACATAGTAAGATCCAGTCTATCTTACTCTGACATGAAACACCTTCCCTCAACCTAATTTACATGTTTTCATTTCAATCACTGTTGTATCTCTAATTCCTAACCAACAAAGACATGTATGTGTTTCACCCTATCTGGCGCCAAAGCATCACACACAGCCACTCACTCCCTCTGCACCAGCAGGAGTGGGGAAGGAACTGGATGGGTAAAAGCTGGAAAACTCATGGGTTGAGATAAAGACAGGGAACCAAGAGCCAAACAAGCAAAAACCCCCAAAGAATTAATTCACTGCTTCCCATGGGCAGGTAGGTGTTTCACCTCCTCAGAACAGCAGGGCCCCCTCATGCCTCAAGGTAGCCTAGGGACACAAATGCCATCATAAGAAATATTCCCTCCTTCCTCCTTCTTTGCTCCAGCTTTAAATACTAATAGATACAGTCAGATGGTCTGGAATATCCCTTTATTCATTTTGGGTAAATAGTCCAGCCTGTGTCCCCTCCCATTCTTTCAGGCACCCACAACATCCTCACCAGCTTGGCAGTTCAGAAAGCAGAAAAAGTCATGGCTCTGTATAAGCTCTGCTAAGCAATAATGAAAACATCACTATGACCAGTGCTGACATGTGTTCAGCATAAATCCAAAATACATCCCCATACTCAACACTGTGAAGAAAGTTAACTCTACCCCGGTGAAAACCACCTCAGCATGCTCTGGGGTAGAATGGTTACTGAAGTCCAGACTATGAGTAAACAGAAAAGCTAGGAGGTGAGGACAGTAAAATTTTATGGGTAGAAAGTGTACTGGACATTACCACAAGTGTTCTGGTTTTGCATTACAATAATTTCACGACTATAAGGCGCCCCTTTTGATTAAAATTTTCCCCTGAGCCCGGAAGTGCGCCTTATAGTCTGGTGTGCCTTATCTGATGGACAAAGTTGTGAAATTTGCCAACCAGGAAGTGTGAGCCGCAATGTAGGGGTGGTGCCATGGGAGCGCCGAGTCGTGAGGTGGGGCAGGAGCGGGCAGCCACAGCCAGCAGGAACGGCGTGGGAAGGGATGGAGCTGCCATCAGTCCCGGCCTCAGCCACCAAGCAGGGAGGGAGGGAGCTACCACCAGCCCTGGCCCTGGCGCGGGGGGAAGAAGAAGCTGGGCTGCACTGGCCGCGGCCCGGGAACGGGGGGAACGAGGCACCTCCGGGTGGCACTGGGCACTGGGGGAAACAAGGAGCGGCTGGCGGCTGCAGCCCGGACATGGGGGGAAGAAGCCGCCAGCAGCCGTGGCAGCCCAGGTGCAAGCTGAGCTGCGGCAGCCAGCACCAGGTGGGAGTGCCTGCGCCCGCGGCAACTGCGGCCGCCGGGCAGGGAAAGCCGAGACCTACGGCCGCACGGTGGTGGCCGCAAGTCACGCCAGCCGGTGCTGGGGGCAGGCGGGAGTTGCGGGGCCCAAGGCACAGGAAGGGCACCGGGGGCTGTGTTTAAAGGCTACGCCAATATGTGAAAAATGTTTGCAAACTGACCACCTGCCAGTAATTCGTTACTTTGTTGCACATGGCGCAGCTCCTCGCTGCAAAAAAAAAAGTGCAAACCATGAACCAAGCCGCGAGGGGGGGGTGGTGCCATGGGAGTGCCGAGCCGCGAGGTGGGGGCAGGAATGGGCAGTCCCCGGCCAGCAGCAGCCACACAGGGAGAGAGGGAACGGGCAGTGCTCTTCCACCATGCGCCACGGATGGTCCCAAGCCGCCCTGAACTGCAGCAACCCCGAGGTGTGAGCCGTGGCCGCCCTGAACCGCAGCAGCTGTGAGCTATGGCCGCCCCGAGCTCCACCTCGCCAGCCGGGGGCGGGCGGGAATGCCGGGGACTGCCCACGCACGGGGAGGGCACTTGGGGCTGCGTTTAAAGGCTACACCAATCTGTGAAAATGTTTCCAATTGAGCACATGCCAGTAAACGCCACGACTGTGGGATTCTGTTACTAATTAGTTACTTTGTTGCCCGTGGCACGGATCTTCGCTGCAAAAAAAGTGCGCCATATAGTCTGGTGCGCCTTATATAATGTACAAAGTTGTGAAATTTGCTGACTCCCGGAGGCGCGCCTTATAGTCCAGTGTGCCTTGTGGTCGTGAAATTATTGTAATTGGCACTTAGAAGAGGGCATCCATGGAAGTTTTCTCCCTGAGAACTTCCTCTGTGAGTTAACAGGACCATTTGGAGGCTGGTTTGGTTGTTGACAGTCTGAGAAACCAGATGGAAGATTTGGTCTGCCTCCATGAACTCACATTTTAAAGCAAGCAAACCCCGGAAATGGCCCTTTTCCTTTCTGGCAGGAGTGCAGGTGACAGGGCCCAGGCCTGGCTCACCCGCAGGCTTGCTGGGAGCTGCATGTGGGCAGGAAGGAGGGCTGGCCATGGGCAGTGGGTGCCAGCTGAGCCCAGGGAGGATGATTGAGATCCCAGCCATCCTTTCCAGAGTGGCTGCTGCCATTTCTGGCCCGGGGCCCTGTTATCCTGAACCAGCCCTTCCCAGTGTGGCCTGAGTCTCCTGAAATCTTGGCACAGCTCCACCATGGGCTGGCCACAGCCTCTGCATTTCCTGCGTGAGACCTTAACTCTTTCAATGCTCGGATAAAACTTGCAGACCTTCAATCCTCCCTTGAGTGAGAGGGGAAAAGAACAGAGAGAAACCACCAAAGTCAGTGAAAGAGGAGTCAAGTCCCAGATGGAAGGAGAAAAAAGAATCACCATGAATTTGGGCTGAAAATCCTTTCATCAGCTAAGGGGATGGACTGGAATACTAAAGATTCCTATAAACCATGGAGAAATACATGGGGAGTTGGTGGGTTCAACTTGTGGAACATGAGCAAAGGACTTGTGTTGAGGACCCTTTGCCCCAAGGGAAGAAAGAGATCTCTGTTCCTGGGGATAAAGAATGAACAGAGAGAGAGAGATGAAGAGCACCTTTGCTTTTGAACAGTTCATCTTTAAAAGTAACATCACATGAGTTTAACTTGGTCCATAAGCACAGCTCTGGGAAGGCTGTGGAGATGGGAGGAGTTTCACAATTAAAGATTGCCTGGGTGGCTGGTATTCGTAAAGAGTGAAGCTGCAAGACAACTGCTTTTTCCTCTTGTAGAAAAGTCCCTATGGCCTGACAAGGGGAGATTCCTCTTCGTAGAGTGAAAAGGGCAATTCTGAAGTTGGTATCTGACTGAAATGTTTCTGTATGTTGTTGCTGCAAAGGAGAAGAGGACGTGGGAGGCGGGAGGAGGAGGGGTGGAGGTTTCATTCTGAACTCTATTATTCCTTTATATTGTTAATAAAAGTTTTATTTGTGCCCTTTAAGTTTTAAGCCCTACTTGCTTTTGCTCCTAATCCTATCTCACAGCAGAAAATGAGCATATTGAAATCAGCGAATTTAACCACTGCATTAATTGGTGTTTCCACCTGGTTTTAAACCCAAACCAGAACAACAAGTCATGAATACTTTAGCTGCATCTGGATCAGTTTGGTGGATGTACATTATTATTTGAGTCCTAGTGTACCTCACTATTCTTTAATTTTACAGATTTTGTTAATTGGCTACAAACAGTGATACTCTTTTTGTTTTTCTTCAACAGAAGTGACCAAAAATGTAGTCCATCCTAATGAAATAGCTACACTGGTCTTCTATTTTCAAACCTGCTGTACCAGAATTAACTGATGGAATGCATTCTGATAGCCTTCCCTTCCAAATGTATCAGATCTCACTCAGACTCAAAAACTGTGCTGCCTATTTCTCCTTGTTTAAACAGAGAACAAGTGTATCTCTATACTCAGTGAATGTCTTTGTCACTGATACTCATTTCATAGCTGCAAAAAAAGATTGTAGAAGAATGAATCAACAATGGATCTGGAAGTAGAACTAAAAAGTCATTAGCACTAACTGCCCAGCCACTGGAGTTTTATCTCTTCATTGGCACCAGCTTGCTGCAGGTACATGGATGTGGATCACAGATCTGTTGTGCAGTTGTTCCTGAGAGACATCCAAGAAGCATAAGTATGCCTAAAATAAGCCCATCTACAAATTACATTGCAAGCCATTCTTCAGTTGATGCTGGGGTCTTCTTACTGGCTCTCTGTTTAGTAGCAGTAAGACTGGAGGATTGATGTTTGATATACCATGGCATTTTTAATCATGGTTCACTGTGAACTCTCAATAACCTGTGAGGTATTCAGTGATAGATGAAACACTTTTACATTAAGTGTCAACTAATTATTTATTTAAATACATGGACACAGCCTACATTAGGGGACAATTGGCACATCCTACTTAACATTTAAAAACTGTGTAGCAATTAACACAATTACAGTTAGACCTGTGAAGCTTTACTGCATTAAGAAGTCTGAAAAAACTGTGCTGGTTGATTCAAACATAAAATGTTGTAGGAGCTTGTAGAATAAACCTTTAATTTCATTTAAAGTACCTACAACCATCTGGGCAGTGGGGAGAGAAAGTCTGTGAACCAAACACCAACAACATTACGACAGAAAAGCGTTTCAAATTCTGTGTGAATATATACTGAATCATCAAGATTGGAAGAGACCTTTAAGGTCACCTATTCCAATCATCCCCTCAGCACTTCCACTGTAACCCCTAAACCACTGAACCACATCACCCAGCACCAGATCCAGGTGTGCCTTGAACACCTCTGGTGACTCCTCCACCTTCCTGGGCAACCAATGCCTGACAATCCTGACAGGGAAATTTTTTCCTAATATCTAATTAATATAACTAATATAATTAAAATCCTCTCTCCCAGCTTAGGAGCATTTCCTCTTGCCCTCTCACTGTAAAAGAAACTCTAGAGAGTACTCTTACTCTGATACTCCAAGTAACAAATTAAAGGCTTGTATGCTTGAGAGTAAGGACCAGACATTAAAAACAATTAGACTTTGGGCTCCTTTGTTCCTGATTACTCCTCCCAAGAAATATCAACAAATAAAACTTCTTTTATTACAACATTTTTAAATGTTACCTGAAAGTCACAGGCTTTTATAGGAAGATGGTGGCTACTACTTTGTGAAATGCTTTTCTATGTTGTCAGCCATATCTAACTTCTTAAGGTAAGGAAGGGGTACCTGCTTCATTTAGCTCCCACTTCCTCTTTGAGAGTTTCTGAAATCTCCAAGAGAAGATTCCTTCTCTTCCTTTGAACAGAATGAAAATTTTTAGTAATTGTGTAGGGAGAAATATGAAAAGCTAATAAGTACAAATTCATACAGAATAAGCTAAATTATTGATGACTTAAATTAAAAAATGCCACCTACATACACCTGACACAACCGTTTAATTTGCTTGTAAACCACAACGTTTGCAGTGAAGTATCCCTTATTATTTTGGATTGATTATTTTTGGGGTACTTTCATTATATTTGGCTTAAAAATTTTTGAACCTATCTGTTCTCAGGAAATCTGCATTATATCCAAAGCAGAAATTAAATTAAAATTTTAGTTTTGTTTTATTTTATTTTCAAGAAACACTCTGATGTCATGAAATTAACAAAATAATGGTCATGACCCATGTGGTAACAGTGAAGGAAAGTGTCATGGCTGGGCCCCCTTTCCTGGTGGAGCTCACTTTTTTTTCCTGGTGGAGCTCATTATTTTCTAGTGACACTGTTGGGCCATGTCGGCCAGAGGCTATGTCTGCGCTGGGAGCAACCATGGGGCAGGGACCAGAGGCAGGAGTGGCTGCCACCATCCCAGACTAGGAGGCCAGGACTGAGCAGCCAAAATTGGTGTGACCGGGACAGCGGTGCCCAGCTGTGGCTACCTTGGCATGGCTCGCAATGAACTTTGTTTGTTTAGCTGCATTTAGCCAGCAATGATGTGGAAAGAAGGACAAAGACAGCATGTTATTAAACTACGCACCAAAATCAGGTAGGTTAATCGTAAGACAATTTATTAGTTTGTTGATAAGGAACAGGTAAGCCAGCGCTGGGGATGTGAGAGTCTGCGCTCTGCCAACACGTCCATCTTACACCTGGTCACTGCCCCTTTTATAGGCAGTTCCTTGGTGGGCTGTAGCATGCCAACCGTGCTTGGGTACAAGTCTGAGCAAACCCCAACATGTTAACCAGCACTTAAGCAGCAGTATCTACAAGTCCCCACCAGGTCTGGACAAGACTTGAACATGTTGTCAGGTTGCACTCCCAGCAAGCAGGTAACAGCAGGGACAAGTTTATTTCTGTTCGTACAAGCCCGCATTTCCCCACACACAGAAAGTGGGTACAATTCATGATTACAGTGGCAAAGCAAAAAATACATGAAAAGAACAGCAAAGTGATTTTAACAAATATAGTGAAATCATTAAATTTGCTTGTGTTTCATGTTCATGTTTAACTTTGAATTCAGTGTTTTTGTTTCATGGTGTATTTCTAAAATGACACTAATCTCTATGTAACATCTCTCTAGCAGCAGCTTTTCTTGTTTCCAGCACTCAGCATGAAGAAAAGCACTGTGTGGAGCCAGCGGCCAGCACGGCTCACATGGAGTCAGAAGAGACGAGGTGGGAAGCAGCAAGAGGTATGGTGAGCATTTCCCCAATGCAGAGCCTGAACGAGACTTTTCAGCACTGCAGATCTCTATAAAAACTGTTTCAATTGATAAACCTTGAGAAGAAATGAACCTACAAACACCAATTCTCTCCCGAATCAACACAACTGAGAGCTGAGGCATCAGTATTGAAGTAAGTAGATACTGCTATGATTCAATGAGAAATTTGAACAGAAAGAGATGAGTGAGATGAGAAACTTCGCCCCAAGAATAGAAGATAACCTCTGTTCCCAGAGATGGATGAAAAAAACTTTTTTTTATGGTAGAACATCTCATCCTTAAAATAGTATCCCAATAAGTTGACACAGCCCATGAACACAGCTGTAGGAAGGCTTCAAAAGATAGGAGGGACGTCATGATTGCAAATTTCCAGGCAGCTGCTATTTGTAAAAACTAAAAGCAATGAGAGAACTGTTTCTTGTGGAGAAGACTCCATGGCATGGCAAGACAGACTCTTCTCCCTAAGTAGACTGAAGAAAGATTATTTTAGAGGTGGTAAACTGAAAGTTCTAAGTTTTGTCTCTTTACATTGTCATTGGGAAAAAAGAGGGTATGGGGGGGAGGAGAAGTGTTCTGAAGGTGTATTGGGATTTTGTTACAATTTTTCTTTTAATTTTGTTAATAAAATTTTCTTTATAACCTTTTAAGTTTTGAGCCTGTTTTGCCCTCTTCTTCCTAATCTATATCTCACAGCAGAAAGTGAGTCAAACCAAAACTGCTGCAGAGAGACAAACTGGATTTTTTTTGTCTGTGAATTGAAAAATTACTTCAGCAAATACTGATTTTTTGAGCCCGAACAAAATTAAATCCAGTGAAATAAATTTACTAAGATAGCCCACACATCAGAACTTTTTTTTTCTTTCTTGTTGCTGGAAAGTTTTGAAGAGTTTTTCAAGTGACAAACTTCAGAATTTCACCATAATGAACTCATTTAAGTTTAAGGTATTGATTGGATTTGTGGCTGCTAGCATTTGTGGATGTAAAGCTATAACATCAAGTTGCAGACTTTAGGTCTCCATCCATGTTGTTCAGAATTTAGTCAACATTAGGGGAATTACCTAGAGGAGAATTGCAGTTTGTCATATTAGAGCTGAAGTGAATTATTTTTTCGATTTTGCTATAAAAATAGCAATAAAAAATAGGAAAGAAGCTTAATTTTTCTGACTTTCAGTTTAATTAGAAGCTCTTTCCTACAGACAGTGACTTCTTAAATTATGAGCCAAACTCCCAGGTAGTTTAAATTGTTGCAGCTCATCTGAATGAGGTGAGGTCTTTTCTGTCAGCTGAGAATCTGCTGTTATAGAGGAACAAATGGATACAAGATTTGTTCAAAATTATTCTAACCTCAGCTAAAACATTATTTTTGCTTGCATATATATATATATATATATATATATATATATATAAGAAAGCATCAGCAGTGCATTAATAATCAAATATTGCAGTTGACAGCCCTTAGCTAAAGATCTTTTAAAGGTCTTATTGTAAAAGAATGCCTAACTGTATAGGAAGAGATGTGTAAATGTAGCTCCTGAGTTTTAAGGTGTTAAAATGAAATTTTCGGGATAGCACAGTGAAAGAGAGGTCATGAGCCTCATTCATAATGGCAACAGTTTTACGGTAATGTCCATGCACAGTGGTATAAGTGTATTCCCATAGTATTCTGTGCAGTACAAAATTATATCTTCCTCTCATATTCAGCAGGAAAGATATGTTAGAGGGAGCTAGGTCTCTGAAGGCACAGCAGTCCCAGTCAAAGTCTTTTCTTAGACTGTAAAGGTTTCAGCTTCCACTAATAAGTCATGTCTTAAAACTACTTGGAGGAGGGGTTCCTGAGTCATCTCACTTTCTTTGGATCAGAGTGAAATCTTGCACAAAACATGAGGGTTGCGCTTTGGGGCTGTGTGAATCACAGCCCTCTGCCCCAGGCCCTCCCTTGCCTTCATGCCAAGTTCTCATCTTCACTTTTCCTTCTTTTTAAATGTAATGAGAAAGCTGCTGCGGCCTTCCATGCCTCAGCAGTCTTCTCTCCCTTCCATTTCTGTGACTCAGGGTCTGGATACACTACACACTTCCCAATCTTCTGCTGGCAGTTTGCAATACACAAATATCCAGTTTCTTCCCAAGCCATGACAATTTTTTATTTTACCTGTTCAGGGTTTTGCATTAGGCTGACTTTCAGCTTCAGCAAAAAAAACCCTCTCTGCAGTATCTCTGTCATCCCGCAGATATTAGCTTAACACCTTGTAAATGCAGTAACACTAATGTTTACCAAAGCTAGTAGAGTGATTTTTGAATGCTTCATGAAGCTGCTATGTCCTTCTTTGACTCAGAATAAGCATTTTCCGAAGTTGAAACTGCTCCTGGAAGAGGTCCAATAAGAATAATGAAGCATGAACAGTATTAATGTTTTTGAGCCCTTTTCTGAATCCTCACTACACAAGGCAAAGTGCTTGATATCTACAATTCTTTAGTAATGGGCTGCTCTGTTTGTCTGCTATACCTATGTTGAATAAGGATGAGTTGACTTCTGTTCACCCTGTTTGGCAGAAAACTCTATAAATATGTTATAAATCCCAGTGTTATGAGTACCATCCTGTAGACAGTGTGATTTAGCAGGTCTGTCTAAAATCAGAACAGTTTGTATGCTGAGAGCAAACCTGGACATGGCAACATTTAAAAACAGAATCATGTATGGTTCCTAAAAATACATATATGAAGGTTGTCAGGATTAACATTAGAAATTATAGAAGTTAATAACAAAAATGCTCACATATTCCATGAAATTAATTTTTAATAGCTCTTCTGTGTCTTATCATGTGTGTCAAGTTTTCTGATGGGTCAGGTTTTCCCCTAAATCCTGGACTTTACTGAATCATGCAGATAAAAAGTACTCTTTCTTTGAAGAAATATATTAGTGAAATGCTAGACGAATTAACACTTTGTGCTTTGAAAGGCAATGCAATGTGAAGATCATCCTTGAAATCTCTTGTTAAAGTCCATTTAATAAATTCAAAATTCAGTTGCAAATAATATTTCATAGGAATACTGTTACAAGAGACTGATTCCGTGTCTCAGTCTTGAAATGGGAAAAGATAATATTAAACTCACTGTATACATAGAAATAATTGAAATGCTTGATGCCTAAGTAGTTAGACCTACGTTCTGCTTACAGTCACTCAACACTCAGTAGATAGACTGAGATGGGTTTGGTGAGAGTTGACTGAATTAGTTACCTGGCTGGTTGATTGAGTCCTTGATGATTTTACCAGGGACTTTTTATTGCTGGCTTATAGTGTCCCATTGATGCTTCAATGAAGCAGAATCCTATAATGCTTTAAGTGTTAATCCATGTACATGTCTTTCTGGCTGTAGAATTTCTAAAAGCATAGGGGGAACACATAAAGACAGAGAAATTATATGTAAGGGGGAAAAAATAGACTTTTTTCTTGTCAAAGTACAGAGAAGTGGAAAAGAAAAAAAAAAAAAAAAGGGAAAAAAATGGTTTCCTACTACATGCGTCATAAAACATTTTAGGGTGTTTCCAGGGGCCATGATTTTAACATTATCACTTCTAGATAGGACCTAGAATGGAATAAAAAAACTAAAAAACTGTCAGCAATAGATGTGTTATTTATTGGATTGAATTTCAAGTTCAGAAAACTGAAGGGTTGAGTCTTGTTGATAAACATTTTTATCCCCAGTGCTCTGTAAACAGTGATGTCTCTGCACAACCTTTCACCTCATCTATAAAAATGCCTCAAAAGAGTGTGTTCACTTGCAATTATGCAAATAATGAAAAACTGTACTAGATTATAACAATGAGAAAGTGTAAAACTTCAAGTAACAAAAAGTCTAAGAAAACTGTCTGCAATATTTATCTAAAAAATTATTTTTCTAGGATGGGATCACAGTTGATCCAAAAAGAGACATCTTTCATGTGGTTTGTCACTGAGGCAGTAGAACCAACAACCAGTATGTGATATTAGTCCTGGAAAATAAAGAAAACAATTCTTAGAGGAAAGAAAAAACTTTATGCTTTTTGGAATTAATGCCACATTCAACAAATGTTATAATGTGGGGAAATAATGCATTGTGATGGATTTCATATGCAGAACTCTGAGTTGTATTAGGAGATATGAAAGAAAGCACAGATTAAACCTACAGTGCTAAGCAAAGATCCACAGAAATTGTGCTGAAGAGGATGTAGTTGAGATATAAAAGAATCTTAGAATAATATTTTTTAACTGAAGGTGACAGCAGATGTAGCAGTTTGTTCCTACAAAATGGAGTCCGAAGATGTGCTGAAAGCAGTGCATAAATGCTCAGCCATTGTGGTGATGCTCTACGAGTCATCGTTCCCAGCATCCACTGGACAAACTACCTTGGCACATCAGAGACAACAGCCGGGATGGGGCTCTCAGGAGAGGATACAAGTCTCCAGGCATGGGGCTGTGGTGTGGGGGCCTCACTCTGACCAGGGTGGGGGTGGTGGTGCTGTAGTTTGCAGGTGTGGAAGATGTCTGTTGCCAAATAGAACAGCTGCAGTGCTGAAGTAGAAGGTGAGCTGGAAGACAGAGTCAATGATGAAGGCTGAGGGATGTCAACTTCTTGTACCAGGAAAACCATTCCTACCAAGCCTGTAGGTCTGCATCAACAGACCAGGTAGTGTTCTGAGAGCAGCAGGGGGGATAGAGGCCATAACCAACCTAGCAAAGTGCCATCAGAACCTAAGCTAAGCAGCAGATCCAGAAAGAAGGGGTGAGTGTTCATGGGTGAAGACTACAATTAGGGTTATGAAAAAGAAAACCAAAGAAATTAGATTTTGCAACACAAAGAGCACAAAACTAAATCAATTCACATCCTAGTGGTTTTCAGATAAGTCTGTTCAGAGATGTCTCTGTAAGCTTGAAGCTGTAGGGGTCGGATTCTACTTTCCAACAGAAGTCATCATAATCTAGCTTCATTTTTCATTTATTTGCACATCTCTGTTTCCAGGCAGAACTTGAATATCAAATTTCAATCAGGAGGAATTCAGGGACGTTTAGTATCCTGTGCTGCTTTTTGTGTCTGGTTTTTACCTCTGAAAATGTTGTGTCTGACTTCCTTGGAAGAATGATGTGCATACCCAACCAAACAAAACTGTGGGATATATAATGGTATCTTGCAATATTTTTCTTAATCTTGTGGAACAAAACAAGTTTATGTGGTTCTTCAAGAAAAATGTGGAGGGATTAAGAAAAGCTCTGTTTTTTCACAATTTGTTTCTATTCCCTAACTCCTAGATCCTGGCTTACCCACCCATTCTCTATACACATTTCAAATGGTTTTCCTTCAGCAGAAAATCTGACTTTTACAGGGAAATAAAAACACCCCAGTTTTAAAAACTTGTAATTCTGTATTTTTCTGAAGAAAGAGTGTTTTCATTTTAGAGGCTTTTCTGCCTTTTTGAAAGTGAGTAGGTTTTGTGATTTAGAAGAATTTGCATGCATATATATGCATGTATCTGTGTAAATATGTGTGTATAGATGAAAGCCTCCATCTTTCTTCTTATATGCAAAGTTGTGAAGCAAAAAGGAAAAATAAAAAATGTGAGTTGAGAAAATGAAATATTCTGCAGTAGATACCATAAAAATACTACCTTAAAATAATAGCATTCAAACAAGTGTTCATTTCTAATACAGCCTTAAGTAAAATCAGTGCAATTATTCATGCACAGCAACCTTACACAGTAGAGAACTAAGATATCAGAGTTCAGGAGTATCAGAAATGGGAGCTGATGTAAGATGCTAAATCCATTAGCACGTGAAAAAGTGGCATAAGAATTTCACTAGGTGCAGGCAGCCTTTACTGACTTCTGATATGTGACTGAAAAGAAAAAGAGCTCAGCTAAAAAGGCTTTATCATATTTTGCCCAATGCTGGATTTCAAATTTGTGAAAAAGGAAGTGTAATAAAGGAATGAAAAAAAACCTAGAAGTCAACTCATACCTGCATTTCATAGGTTCAAACAGTTATTTGCTTTCTAGAAATTACATTGCTGGGATGCTAGACCTTATGGATGCCTGTGCTGCTAGAATAGACACAACAGAATTCCTTTGACACAGACAGCTACAGGTTTGCGATACTTTCCAAAGTGGCTCGTGAATGACTACCCTGGCTGGTAAATGAGATACATTGGTTCCTTCATTAAAGTGTAAGGCAGTTTTTCCTAGCTGGATGGTTTTGGGCCTCCTGAGATGAGTTCACCATTCAAACATGCCAGTAGTTTTCTACGGGTACAAAGGAATTGGTAGAAAACGGGTGTAGGTGGAAGAAGACTCAGGGGTGGCCTTATCACTCTCTGCATCTACCAGGAAGGAGGCTATAGCCTGGTGGGGTTGGTCTGTTCTCCCAGGTAGTAAGAGGCAGAGTAAGAGGAAATGGCCTCAATATGCACCAAGGGAGGGTAATCCAGGATGGTACGAAAGTTTTTCACTGACAGGATGGTCTAGCACTGGAACAGGCTACCCAGGGAAGCAGTGTAATTGCCACTCCTGAAACTGTTCAAAAGGCGTGTAGGTGTGCCACATGGGGGCATGGTTTAGTGAGAACATGGTTCTAGACTAGCATTTACAATGATCCTGAGAGTCTTCTCCAGTAGCAATGGTTCTTTGATTCTAAATTGCAAATCCAACAAATAATGGAATCTGTCAGGGACTCTAAGTGAAACCCCGTGATTTGTTTTTATGTTGCGGCCTAGTGACCAGATAGTAGCAAACAACAGTGGAACAGGAAATTGATACTGTGCACAAAATAATTCATGTTTGTCTCTGCTCTCTGAACATAGACAGTTCCAGAGGAAATACACAGTGCGGATTTTATGCATTTTTAAGTTCACATTCAATGACAGTGTTATTACTGAATGTGTAATTCTCAGATCCATTTTGCAGACTCCTTTTAGTATAGGGTGGTTAAATCTTGGTTTAATTAACTCCTGAAAAAATATCAGAGTAGGAGGGGAATATGTAGTACTGAAACTGGAGGCAGATCTCAGTGGCTTATCAAAACTACTAGACATAGGAAACTGTGGAAGAAGACTGCTCTGCCTCAGTCATGAGTTTCTCAACTTTTCTCTGTTCTCAGCAAGTTTGCCTTCAGGAGGAGCATGATGGTAGTGGACCTGAAGGACCTCTTTTATTTAAACAGTCTCATGTTGAGCAAATCTTGAGATGTCTATACTGTACTGCCATGCAGAGCATACTTTTTCATTGTTAGTCTGTGCCCATATTAGGGATGAAATAAAATTCATTGTCCTGGTTTGGAGGACAGGTATCTGCTAAGAAAGGCAGGAGCCTCTCTTTAAAATGGAGAATATAAACCCCCTCCCTCCAAATTATTATAATTTTGAAATCAAGGGGCTTTCAGGCAAAGATATGGGAATTAGGAATAACAGTTCTTTACTAGGGAAATTAAAATAGAAATACAGTACTATAAAGCACAAACCGCAAACACTGACAAAGTCAGAGTACAACCTGACACCCCATCAGGCAGGGTGTTGGCAGTAGTCCCATTAAATGGTGGTTGCAGTCCTCTTGCAGTAACAGATGTGGTTCAGTTGAAGCAGTGCTCCTGTAGAAGGTGCAGTTTCCCTCTGGAGGTCCAGTGGTGATGTGGAGAAGTCCAGTTTTCCTCTGGAGTCCAGTGGAAAAAAGGCTCCCTTGCTGTCCCAAAATCTCAGGTTTTATCTTGGTAAGAAATGTTGGGCTCTTCCCCCCTGGCTGGAGCATCTCCTAATGGGTTGATGTAATTTTATCAGTCACACAGCGGGAGTCAATGGGAGATTAGCGAAGATAACTCCCTGGAGGAAGGCTGGGTTGTGAAAGAAAAGGAACAATGCCCTACTGGTTTCAATGGATGACCCATTAGCATAATATCTCCCACGGAGATAAGGATAGCTGCTCCACCTGATCTCAATAGAAGTTGATAGAATAGATACTTTTGATCACATCCTGTATTGTAACCCAAGACATTCCTTCATCCACAGAGAATTTAAAGAGAAACAGATTCTAATCTACTAAATCTACTAATTTCTCTAATCTAGTCTAAGAAACTTTATCTACTGTTTTCCTTCCATAACCATTCCTTAGATGAGGATTTTAGGTGTTTATGTACAGAAGTAGTCCTACAATTAAGAATAACATTTAAAGACATAATAAAAGCTTTTTCAGGTTAAAAGTTTTGTTCAGTTTTATTAAGGTGCCAAGAAATGTCTTTTAAGGTGCTGGTGCACAGAGGAATTACTGGAACAAAATCAGAAAGCCCTGAATGAATAATTCAATGCACAAAGCAAAGGAAAAATGTTCTGCTTTTCTTTGCACTGTATTTGTGTGCTTACTGTTCCTACAGAGGAGAAGCAACTAGCACAGAGAAAGCAGGAAAATATGTATATGTTCTCTGTCTGTTTTGTAGGTTTGTATTATGTGCTGGTGGTCCTGCAGCATTGGTCTCTCAGTCATTTAAGAAACACTGCATCAACAGAGGGAAACAATAAGAGCTCTTGTCAAAAAATAATGGCAAAGTGTGTATACAGTAATTTCACGACCATAAGGTGCACTGGACTATAAGGCGCACCCCCCCAGGGAGTCGCAACTTTGTAGCTCAGATAAAGTGCACCAGATTATAAGGCGCACTATATTTTTTGCAGCGAGGAGTGGCACGGCGTGCAACAAAGTAGCGAATTACTGGCAGGTTCTCAATTTGCAAAGTTTTTCACTGCTTTTTCGCCACTTTTTCACCGCAATTTTTCGCCGCTTTTTGCCGCTATTTTTTGCTGCTTTTTCGGCGGGTTTTTGCCGTGATTTTTCAACACTTTTTGGCCGCTTTTCACGGCGATTTTTCACTGCTTTTCGGCGGCTTTTCACTGTGATTTTTTGCCGCTTTTTCACCACTTTTCCACGGCACTTTCTCACCGCTTCTCGGTGCTTTCCCGCGGCGCTTCTTGGCACTTCCCCACAGCCACGCCACTTCCCCCTGCTTCTCCCTGGCTGGCGGCTGTGCCAGTTCCCGGTTTCCCCCACCCAGCGACCGCGGCTCCAGCAGTTCCCAACTCCCCCCACACAGCTGCAGCTCCCATGGGTCCTGGTTCAGTTTGCAGACCACACTTCCAGGTTCGCAATTTTCTGAACTTTGTAGATCAGATAAGGTGCACCAGACTATAAGGCGCACTTCCGGGTTTGAGGGAAAATTTTAGTCAAAAGGGTGCGCCTTAT
>PYHW01009260.1:1466076-1479503 GCA_013186435.1 Turdus rufiventris | reverse complement strand
AAGGTGCACCAGACTATAAGGCGCACTTCCGGGTTTGAGGGAAAATTTTAGTCAAAAGGGTGCGCCTTATAGTCGTGAAATTACTGTACTCAAAAATGCCAGGAATTTCTGGGAATTTTCAGTCTTGTGGCATGAGCATTTGAGTTGGTGTTTGGTGAACTCTAGCTGGATGTCACATGCCTGCCAAGGTATTTTCTCATTCCCCCTGCCCAAAAGCACAAGCAGGAGAAAATGCACCAAAAAGGTTGTGGATCAAGGTAAAAAACAGAAAGATCACCCAGCAACTACTGTCACGGGCAAACATAGCAATGAAGCTGGAGAGAGGGCTCAGAGCACTGCTCAACTCATGACTGAAGGGGATATTCTACGTTAGGTAGGCCACAAGCCCTGGCAAGGCGAGGCAGAACCTTAAATGGGAAAGCAAAAGGTGTGTGTGGTGTGCTTTGTTTAAGTTAAATCGTGCAAAACGATGTGCCTGTGCTGATCTGTACAGGTCTGTGCAGAGAACTAATTAACTAATGCTACTTAGAAACACCAATCATGCGGCTGTACTATTGCTAGCTATAGTTGAAAAGGTATATATATAGATGTGTGAAACCAATAAATCAGCTTCATGCTTTCATCAAATGGGGGTCTCATGTCTTTGTTATGCAAGTGGGGGTCCTGTCTCTTTGTTGATTGCCATCAGGTAAAATAGGCTTGACTTGGGGAAACGTTTAGTATCTTGCAAATTAAAGCTAGAATCTTTAATTCTAGTTCTAACTTCTTTACCACATTGCCATGTGCAGGGACAGCTTCCACAAGTCCAGGCTGCTTATGTCTCCATCCAACTGGCTGTTAACTGCATCCAGGGATGGGACATACACAGCTTCTCTGGGTAACCTGTTTCAGCAGTGGGTCTTATTCAGAGCCAAGGCTCGTACAACTTTTAAAGTTAAGACTTTACACTGAATTTTTAGTTGTGGAAGGTAGCATTATAGTCAATACTAGCAAACCCTGGATTTAGCTCTTTGAAAATTTACTGCCTTCAAAAGGTATATTTTCTAATAAAAGGTGATTCACACTGTGGGGAAGGGGAAGATTGTGGTAATCTCAATCAAGAGTAGAGCCAGTGGCAATTTATAAAGCAAATGGGTTGAAAAATCAGAAGAAAGCAAAAAGAAAATGAAAAGAACAATATTCTTCTTAAAAATCCCTTAAGTATATGATGACATCTTTTCAAGATGGAAAGGTTTTATGGTAATGATATTCTACTTCTACCTGCATAATTCTATACAATAAGGTAGCTTGATTTTTTTTCTATCAGTATAAGACTCCTGCTTTTTAATTAAATTACTATTTTAATAAAGACGAATTAAAAATTAGATAAATACTGAAAAATATAAATATAAAGTGCTCTGTCCCTGAATTTCACACTGTCAACTTTTTTTTCATAGAAAGTTTTCATGTGAAAACAGTATTCATAATAAATATAACATGATGTTTCAATGTCTGTGTTGAATGAAAAAGTCACTAGTGAGCTTTTTACTGACACTCTAGAAGAAGACACGTAGAATCTCCCCTTAGGTACTCTTCTGCTTTCTCTTCTCCTCCAGCAAAATGCTTGTCTCTTATGTATCTACTACATACTGAATTCCCACCCCCCCTTTTTTTTTTCATTTTTACAGTGAATCACCAAAGCAGTTTCTCATTCTCAGAAAAATACATTTGACATCCTGTGAGTCAAACCACTCAAAATAGAAAAGACCCCTCTCATGAACGAGAAATAAGGAAGTAGTCATCCTGGGCCAGTATTTCCAGATGATAGTTTAGGTAATGGGGAAAAGTACAAATTCAAGCACTGCCATTGCCTCTTTAATTGGTCCCTTTGGAACTAGAAGAAGCAGTTGTTGTAGGAGTGTTACATAATGAAAAAGGCTGTAATTTTCCATCTAAACTACTTCAGGTTTTTTGTGTGGGGAGAGGAAGGTCGCACTGGAGAAGATTTGATTGGTGCTTTAAAAAATAAATAATTATTTTCTTTCTGAAGATTTTGTACACATGCTCTTCATGTGTGTTTGTTTAGCATACCAACACAGTTCCAAGAAATTATATAAAGCACTAGGTATGGTGCACTTGCATGTTGTCTTATGCAGTAATGCTCTTATTCAGAGTATATTTGCACTAGAGTATGTGAGATTTTCTTTATTGGTACTCTCCAAGAAAAGATTATCTATGTTTTGTGAGAGTGACTCCTTCTGTGAATGATGTTTGCAACTTTCCAGGAGAGTCTCAGAATTTATGATGCCTCAGAAGATGTCATCTCAATTTCCAGCAGCCTCTGAGACACAATGAAAACAAGAAACATTTCTCCTTGTATTTATAGAACTAATTTGACTTGTGCCTGCTAGAGATCACTTTCTACTTTCTTCATTCTTCATATCTCTCACACATGCCAGCATGGGGAGCAAAAAGGATGGATTTGTGGTTTACATGTGTCTGCAGGGCCACAAATCCAATAGGATTGTGGAGATACAGTCAGTCGACTCATACAACTGGAGTGCTGCTGTGGGTGGATGCAGAGTGGGCAAGACAGGAATACAAGGAGGAAGAGGAAGAATTCCAACTGATATGAAAGCAGCTGGTATGTATGGAGCTGTCTGCCCAGACATGGATAATGAGACAACTGATGGTTCATGCATCAGGATGAGAAGGCAGACAAGCACACGGATTGCCTCATCACAAATGAAAAGCAAACAATGTCATCTTCAGAAAACTGGAAGAAACATCACATCCACAAGGGAACTTGAACCATGCTAATGTCTGCTGGAGGGACAAGAAAGCAAGACACAAGTAAACTGGGAAATTTCTGGAGTGAACAAAGGAAAACTTCCAAACTTTCTGCTGGACATACCCATGCTGACAACCTAGAGACCTCTTAAGGAGGTAGAGGGTGTTGGGTTATCTATGGGGCTGTCCTCCTTTTCCTTTGCAATTGGAGATGTCCTTTTGGCCCAAATGCTTCTGGTCCTCTCTACTGCACTGGCGCATAATCAAATCTATGGGCCAGTGCAAGACTGGCCTCCTTGTCCTAGAAGGCACAGACTGGTCATGATCAGGGTATTGTAACCATCAGGCACCATCATATTTCTTAGATCTCCTGCAACAATTATTGCAGCCAGGGCATCGTGAGCTCAAGGGTTTCTGGATAGCCTTGGAAAATGCTTGCCCAGATGTATGGTGGGAGGCCATGGGTACAGTCTCTGCTGCCTTGAGGAATCGTATCTTTGGGCATAAGATGGTGGGAGTCTGGATGTTCAGAACTCACATCCAATGGCTCTGTGGTAGGTATGGTGATTTAGTCTAAAAAATCATCTTCCACCCACACCAGGAACTTGATGCACGGGAAAAGGCCCACAGAGTGGGACAGTCTGTTTTCCTACTGCTCACTGCATCATGCAGCCAAAGCAGACTTGGTGTAGACCCAGGATAAGGAAGGTCAGTCCGAGGTTTGCAGGAGATGGAATACATCCAGCCTGATGCTGTGGCCATGGTCTTAATGTGTTGCAGCAGGCTGGAGAGAGCTCAGGGCAGCAGCTGTATTCCCATGGCAACCAGGGACGCACAGCCAACAGCTTCAGGGACAGGCAGGAGAACTGCTGCCAAGAGTCACCAACACACCATTCAGCACCTGCCAGAGCCTTGCTGGGCTCTCCAGGCATTGCAGACACACTCAGCAGGAGTCCAGTCCTTAGTCAGGCTGGGACTAGCTCTGACTAGCTCATGGGCACACATGGCGAGGGACTCTGCCTGCCAAGGTGATGAGAGCGGGGTTTGCGGAGAGCATGGAGGCCTGCTTCTTTTCTTGTCAGAACTCCTTCTGGTCTGGAAGCTCCTGGGCAGCAGCAGTGCCTCCCTGAGACAGGAGAAAGTGTTTCACTCCCTGGTGGTTGTTAGCAGGCAGACAGATGTGAATGAAGACTGAGACTTGAGTGTTTATAAGGCAAGGAAATGAGTCCGTCCTATTTAAATGGTTCTTGTTTATTTGGTTTAAGTGAACATCTGTCCTCATTTCATACACACCTAGTGGACCAGAATGTTTGGGTCAGAACCTAGCATGAGTTTGGTTGGTCTTTGTTTTTTGTTTTCTGCTTTTGTTTTGGATTTTCTTTGTTTTTTTGTTTTGTTTTGGGTTTGTTTCTTTTTTTTTATTTTTTTGTTCTTTCTTTGGGTTTTTGTCGATTTGTTTTTGTCTTTTCTTTTTAGATTTTACTTTTTATTTTGTTTTTTTTTTTGAAATAACTTTTCTTAATTAAAGAAAATAATCATACCACAAAGCTGATGTCTACTCAGACTGTATTTACAGAACTGTGAAGGAAGAAAAAGGAACCAGACATGATACAGCATAAGGAAATCTGTTGTTTTAGGAATAATGAGACAGGCAAGGGCTTGTGAGACTTTGAGGTAACCATAGTTTCTCTGCACGAATTCAGAAAATTGCATATGTCTTTGTAAACCATAATTTCCTCAACAACATTTACGCTACAGATAATTACACTTTTTGCAAAAAGATTTCCTATCTATACTCATATTTTGAAGGGTGAAAAATTTTTGGAATATCTTACTATCAACATTTGAATAGGTAAATTTGCAGAATGTTGTATTATGCTTAGTTATAAAATTGTAGAAATATTTCAGTTAGGTATTTCTGTGTGACTATTTTTTTCCATCAGCAGAAAAATTCCCACTCTCCCTTATGCCCACCAAAAACGAAATTCGCCATAATATCTGGTACAATATGGATTTTCCTGTTACTCCCCTTGTTCACATCGGTCAGTCTAGTCAGAAAATTATACAGCTGAACAGATGAGGCACTTTACTCTAGATAATTCTAGTTTTAAGTTTTTAGAGCTATATGGCTTGCAGACCAAAAAGTGGCTGCTTTATATTCTAGGTGCCTCAGCTCACCCAAACTCACACACATGGTATTGAAGACCTGGCCTGATTAAGATTACCTAAAATTCCCAACAGTGTCTTAATTCTCATGGTTTTCCAATTCAAAAGTTATATTATAGCAGGAGTGAACAATTTTACCCAAATAGTAGCAGAAGATCTGACATAAAGCTGAAAATGAAACCCAGAATTCTTGCTTCCCTAAACATGGCAAAAGCCACAAACCAGTGTATTTTTGTATTTCTAATCACAAGCTTTGTGACTTCTTCTATGTTCATTATCTGAAGCTCTGGATTTACACACCATTATTGAAATTAAACTGATTAGAACAGTAGGGTCTAATTTTCTGGGTTAGTATTTTTTCTTTTTCTTCCACAGTTTTAAGAGACTCTTCCATAAGGGTTTTCACATGCAGGCAGGTAGGGACAATTACGTATGAGCTTGTGCAACATGTGTTTGTCTGAGTAAGGCACCATGATCCTAATTCCTTGTTGACATATGAAATGATTCTGAGGTGCGCTTCTGACTTCTGTGCTAGACATGAACAAGGATATCTGATATATATGTGCAGTGCTTTCACATGTCACCATAATTGTCCAGCACTGTTGCATATGTGGACAAAGCACACATAGCGGGGCAGCATTGCAAAAAGTTATATGGAAATTGTGGTCTGGTGATGTAAACAATGTCCTTGTTTTTTATGCTCAGATTTAATTTGCTATTCTTGTTTTTAAGTCTTCTTACTACTATCTTGCCTCTGTATTTTTCCATTCTCTATCTTGTGTGAGTCTATTCTGTTCATGTTCTCATCGCTCCTCCTCACAATGCAGAAATTTCCTCAGAAACCTGAGTTATGCTTGTCTCTGGGCTGTATCAAACTTAGGCTTTAGGTTTCATCTAGGGGTACTTCAAGGAAGATTGGAGGACAAAGCAAGAAACCAGGACGTTAGAAAAAAAAAGGAACAGGACTTTTGAGTTAATAAACTGACCAGTTTAGAAAAGTGGAAGCTGTTGATTATGATCTACTTATTTGATACATTCTTCATATCTGGAAAACAAAATGAGAGAAGAGAAAGATGAAAAATTGCAAGTGGAATTTGTAGGAAGATAGTTGACCCCTGATAGCATTGTCTATATTGAAAATTCACTCTCTTTGCTAAGATGGTTACAGAATTTCCCAGAGCGCTCAGCTGAAATCACTGTTATACATCAGTGAAATCTGATAGGTGAAATTCTACTTCAGAAAAAGGAAGGACTAAATCAGGGAGTCTCTTAAGAGTAAACCTTTATCTTAAAGCAATGTTTAAAATTATTTTCATCTTAGGATGCATGTATATCAAATCCCATTACCAAATATGACTTTTATGTGCTTCTAATACCTATGGGGCTAAAGTGAATAATTTTTAAATTATTGCTTCAACAAGAACTCCTAGTGTAGCCATTCATTGCTCTCTCAGCAAAGCCAAGATATGGAGGAATATCTTAGAAACTAAATGTTTCTCTTAAGTAGTGGCTACAGCAGTAGAAAACTGTAATTTGCCTGCTCTTCTGAAAGAATGCAAGATCATTACACAAAAATATAGGAAAAGACAGAGTTGTACAGATTTCAGTTTTGCAATAGCATGCCTGGATGATTCCTTCCTGTTTCAGGATTACTGTTGGTATAAGTTTGCAGCGTCAGCTGCCTTTCAGATAATAGAAAAGGGAAGAAATTGGACTTTTACACTGCGGCTCGCTCCATTTTGCCTGTTGCTGGGATCAAAAGAAGAGATAAACCCTTCAACTGTTACAGAACTTTTCTGCTATGCAGCACACAGTAAGAACTGTAAGCCCTAAGAGTTTCGAGCTTCAGGAGTAGTTTTAAGTCTTGGTAAAATGAGAGCAAAAGTGGAGCCAGAAAGAGCCAGGTAGCCCCTAGTGCTGAGCTGTTACACATGAAGGCATCTGCTCCAGGCACTCCGGGGGCTTTGCAACTGGATTTGTATCAATCATTATAAGGACTGTAACTTACCACTACATTCACTTAGCCTTTTTAGTGATCCTAGCTGAAAAAGGCATACAATTACATTGATGTGCCAATGCCACAATAGTTAAAGGAAATGGTAATTTCTTTTCTTCCTATAAAATCCTTTTTAAGAAGAAAACACAGAAAGTCAGAAAAATCCACATTTTAAAAAGGCTAATAAATGAACTTTTCTTTTTCTAGTTTGTTTTGAAAAGCAGAGTAAAACATTGGATGCTAAACAAGAAAGAGTTTGGGTTTTTTTCCTGTGAAAAGCTATATCCCTTTCAAAGTGCCGCTTTATTGTATCAAAGAAATTTAAAGCTCAAAATCTTGGTAACCAATCATTTTTGTAGAAGTGTTCTTGACTGATATGAAATGGTTCACTCAAAGTTAAAATCTCATTTTCAACTGCAATTTTTCTTGCCCTGTGTGCCTGAATCTATAAAATAATAATAATAATAATAAAGGTATCTATTTCTAAGCTTAAAATGATTTTTTTTAAAATTAATGTATTTTACTTGATGTGTCATTATCTCATTTTGCCTACTATAATATAAGAGTAAAATAGTTGTTTCTTTTCCCTTTTTTTTTTTTTCACAGTGCAGAATCTCTTTGGGGTAAATAAAAATAATGGAATCAAACTCAAGCTATATAATGGATTAGTAGCTAAGTGCTGTGCATTTTCCAAAATACTGTATCAGCTATTCATAAACTAGTTGGTAGATGAGTGGATGACACGTCCAAGTTGATAGAGCTTTAATGTTTTTCCTTTTAATTGATTTCCCTAATGACATTGAGCAGATATTCTTTGTACTATTGGTAGGTTATCTCTGACATGGATATTGAGAATGATGTCTGTAATAATGTCACTGACCTGAAATGAAAATACAAAACTAGGAGGAAAGGTTACCTAGAGAAAAAGTACCAAAACAAAACAAGCCTGTTATGTTCAATCAAATGCCCTTGATCTCAGTGTAATTGCTAAGGACTAAAATTCAAATGCAAGGAATTATGTATGCATTAAGTAGATGCTTGCATTGATCTCGCCAACCACTGTAACTTTCTCAAGCAGAGATGAAAAAATCTTTTTTGAACTCATCTCCTGTAGCTGTTTCCAAAGAGATGAATATAGGCTTATTATTCATAAGAATATGTTTCTGTCAGTCTTCAAAATTCCTCATCTTAACCAACTAGTAGCATATCATAAACTGTTTTCAACATTTAATACATAATATTTTTCTTGGAGTGGAGGTATGTGACCTCTTTAAAGAACAACTTGTCATGCAAATACTTCCTGCAATCGCATTTTAGAGAACTTGGTTTCAAAAACAAAGCATTGCTGCAATTTAAAAAAATGAAGAATGATAAGTGACATTTTTGATTTGACAGAATCTTTTTCTCCTTCCATTTTTTCCCTTTCTCCTTCCCTTTTCCAAATTACTATCATGGAACTCAGCAGCTGAGCAGCAATCTATTCACATTATTGTTTCATGAAACCCAGCTAGTGCCTTGGTTGAGCATTTTTGGCCAGTAATTTGTGTGATAAAATCAAATATTTTGTAGATCAGTATTCTGTGGCATGCAAATAGCAGAGTTGTTGTTCTCTCTGTATTTTAACCCATTTAATTTTCTTTCAAGATTTCACTTGTGTACCTCCTTTGTATAACCAGAAAATTAATAATTCCTTATATATAGCTAGTATTTATCTCCTGCTATAACAAACACGAATCTGGAGGTAGACAACCCATCACTATACTTAAAAACTGTCACCTACCTTCATTATCTTTTTATTCTTCTCTAAATGACCTCTTTGTTATATTGTTCTATTATACTCTTCAAGTCAATAACATCTGTAGCATAAAATAATTAGGTGTTTTAGTGGTGTTCTTTATTAAAGAGAACATAAAACAACTGCTGTAATCATATAGTTATTTGTTCAGAAGCTTGGGCAGTTGAAAGGGAGCAGAAGGAACATTTATTGACTATGAAGGAATTTCTTGGAGGAGAAAAACTGCGTATGACTTTTTTTTCAAGCCAAGTGAGACATTGGCTAGAATGGAAAACTGATGAATCTGACAGGAGGTGTGACAATTCCATACTAAGTGCTATAAGCAAAAAATTGTATCTGATTTTTTAAACTGCAAAATACTCCGAAATTTCACTATTTGAAATTTTATTATACTGACTGTAAAGAATATGAAAATACTTAGACTTTATGTAGAAGAAGTTTTTGCAGTCTGGCCAATTATATATCAGTAAGAAGACACCAAAAATAATGGACAAATTGCTCTCTGTAGCTATAATAAATATGCATATTCTGAATGTTTTGAATGTAAAATAAATGTTTATTTTAATTGGAAATACTTAGAGAAAAGCATCATAGAAAAGTGGACTGCACAATCACGAATAAGTTATCCAACATCAAGCTGAGGGGTGTCATTGTCACGCTTGAAGAATTAAATGCTATCCAGAATAACCTGGGCGAGTACAAGAAATGTGTCCATGGGAATATATGAGGTTTAACAAGACTAAGGGCAAGCTGCACCTTGGTTAAGGCAACCCCTAGTACTGATGTTGTCTGGGGATGAACAAACTGAGACCAGCCCTGTGAGAAGGACTTGGGGATGCTGGTGGATCAGTGACTGGGCATGGCAAGGCAATGTAGCCCCACATGGCTACAAACTCCTTTCAGGAAGTTATAGAGACTGGTAAGGTTGTTGCTAAGCCTCGCTTTTTCCAGGCTGAACAACTCCAGCTGGCTCAACTGCTGATGTGTGCTCCAGACCCTTTGCCAGCTTCTTTGCCCTTCTCTGGACATGCTCCAGCCCCTCAATGTCCTTCCTGTAGTGAAAGACCCAGCTCACCTCAGGTTAAGCACTTCACCAGATAGAGGGACAATCAGTGCCCTGGTGCTGGTGGCCACACTATTGCTGATACAGGCCAGGATGCCATTGGCTTTCTTGGTCCTCTGGAACACTACTGGCTCATGTTCAACTCTTGTTGGCCAGCACTCTCACATCCTTTTCCGCTGCATGATATATTACCCTTTACAGAAGTGGACAGATTAAGTTCTAACTGAGCTTTTATCTTTCTAATTTTCTTTCTACATGATCAAGGTTGAGGGATGTGATTCTGCCCCTCTCTCTTATGAGACTCCATCTGGTGTGCTGCATGCAGCTCTGGGATCCCCAGCATGGGAAAGATATGAACACCTGGAGTAAGTCCAGAGGAGGAACACTAAGATGATCAGAGAATGAAGCACCTCTTTTGTGAGGAAGGGCTGAGGAAATTGGGTTTGTTCAGCCAGGAAACGAGAAGGCTTGTGGGTCACCTAATTGTGACCTCCTAGTAGGGAGTTTGCAAGAAAAACAGAGAGAGACAATTTACAAGGGCAGGTAGTGACAAGAAAAGGGGCTAAAAGAGAGCTGCAGTGAGGCACTGGAAGAGGTGGCCCAGAGAAGCTGTAGATGCCCAGTTCCTAGAAGTGTCCAGAGATGGGTTGAGTGGGCCTTTGCACAGCCAGGTCTAGTGAAAGGTGTCCCCATCATGGCTGGGGAGTCTGGAATAGGTAATCTTAAGGATCCTTTCAGGCTAACCCATTCTGGAATTCTATGATTCTGTGATATTGGAGTTCTAAACTTCTAGGTTTTTTGAATTCTTGACTGACTGGAAAAGGTTGCAGAAGGAATGCATGTCACTAAAATTAATAATACATGAAAACACACATACAACACTGGATTTAAAGAGTTTTTGAGGATCACAGGAGAAATAGGGCAGGGAAACCTCATAATACTTAGTCTGTGCATATCTCCCTCTGTGTCAGAAACTAAATTTGACTGAGCTTATTAATGCAACTGTTCTCAGAACTCTTAAATGACTACACATCCTTTTCTGGCTAAACACAAGTCAAGAAAGCTGGTTTAAAAAATTCACTACTTGACCTGTAAATTTAAACCCAAACTTCCCTCATAGATAGCTCTGAAAAGGCTACCCTGCCCTAACAAACAGAAAATGTAAATTTAGCCTGAAAATACTGCAAACTCTAATATACACCATCCAGATGCAAGATAGTTTATGGAAATTCCCTAATCTCATTACTGAGGGACTGTGGAAAAATAAGTGTTTTTGAGGCTGTATGTTTTATCTGCTGCATCAGTAATTTCTCTGAGTGTTTTTATACAAAAGTCAATAAAGTAACCTAGTGCAAAATGTTGTGCTACAACACAAAACAACTTTTGTTGATATTGCTGCTCTTTTTGCTTCCTTTTTAAATTAAATGATTGGCTTAATTACTTTAATCTGGTCTTGAATGGTATAGCATAGAAAATATGTGGCAAGTTGCAAATAAATTCTCTTTTACCAACAATATATGTAAATATGTGTAATATATGTAAATATATGTAAATGTCTATGTATTTTCCAAATCATGCTTAAATTTGCAGTCAGTTTATGCTTAGAATTTTCATTTTCATTATGAAATTATAAAAGACCTATATGTTGTTATTGCCTATGTGCTATGTGTAGCCTTGTGTCTGCTTTTGCTGTCCAAGGTGATTTTTTTCCCTGTGTTTTATTTCTTAATTTATTATTACAGCTTTTATTTTTACGCATAAAGATTAAAACAAGATTTCTTTTATTTCAATTGTTTAAAACTAATTTCTTAGTATTGGTAACATAAAATTCCTTAAGCAGATCATCTTTGTACTTCTTACTATTGGGTGGGAAAAAAAAAGAGATTAATTAGAAAGAATATTATTAGAGGAAGATTGCAAATATGTTCATGAGAACTGTCTAGGGTAAGGAAGCAGACTCCAGAGGAATATTGTGAAATTACACTAAAACAAAAGTATGCCAAAGGTATGCTTGAGAGGTAGAAAGATATACGTGCATTGATTCAGATCCTACATTGTTTATGCTTTAAGATAAGGCAATGTTATCTATTTTAATTTGATTTAAGTGCTAAGAAAAGAACTGGTCAAATGTTTCAGTGAAGTGTTTCTTGGGAAATCATTAGGCTGGACCGAAGCAGGCGCAATCTGAGAGTCTGAGAGGTTACTGTTTCTCATGTGGCTGTAAGGAAGATAGGGAAAGAATTTGGTCAAGAGTAACCTTTGAAGATAAAGATTTCCAATTTGACTGAAGCTGAATTTATAGAAAAAGAAATGTTTTCACCCATGCTGTAATGAGACTGGCACTGCAGAGTTTATTTCGTGCCTCAGGGATCAGGTTGCAACAGTCTTTGGAGAGGCCAGACAGCTGATATACACTAATGCAGTCTTCAGATATGCCTGACTCTGACTGACATGAGGGATTTCAAACACATTTTCCATCAGGCCTGTTCCCGTTGCTAATGCTCCCACAATGGACTGACAGTTCTTGAAACACTGTTTTCTCCCCATGAAAGTACAGCAGGAATTTTCCACCCTCAGAGAGGGGTCTGCTCTTGTGGCTGCCTGTCTATGCCTGGCTGCAATCAAGACACCTCTTCAAAGGAGGGAAAAGCACCATCTTCTTTGTAAGAGTGAAATGGTGGGAAAAAGAATGGTACAGCGACATTACTCGCTGCAGCAGCAAATAATAAACTTCATGACAGAGTTCGCTCAGCCAGGTGAGTTTTGCATCTGTCTTAGTTTAGGGCAAATTTAGGGAAAACCTCCAGGAGGAGCCCCCAGAAAAACAAAATCCCCGAGACTCCTCCCCCCACCACTGGGTTGCGGAAGAATTTCCTCAGAGGAAAAGTGGAAAAAACCTGTTTATTAATCAAACAAAACACTCCCCAACACAAGAGAAGAAAATGAACATCCGCAGATGACAAAAAAAACCCTCTTTCACCCGTGTGAGAGGATGACAAACTCAGAAAATCTCTCCTGTGAGTGGTATCAGTCTCCGGTGCTGGGAATGGCTGCAGAACTTAAATTGCAGAGTCCCGATGTTCCTTGGTGTTCCAGGTCCCGGTCCAGGGAAAGAGATTGGATGCCTAACTAACTAATTAGCAAAAGCCAACAAAACTAAAGCTAGCAAGCCAAGCAAGCAAGACAGCAAGCAAGCAAACAAGCCAGCGAGCGAGCAAGCAAGCAAGCAAGCCAGAGCCAGCCAGAGTGAGCAAAACCCAGCCTCCCCTAAGCACAGACGATGGGGGAGGGGAGCCAACTGATAAGCAGACAAAACAAACCTTCACTTAAACAGAACACACAAGCCACCATAACCAGGACAGCATCTGTGCTATTCATTGCTAGTATCTGTATTGTCTGCCTGGTTTTGTCATGGTGATTTACCAAAATACAAGTATTTGTCTAATACAGATACTCAACTGTGACAGACAAAAGACTCTCTAACAATTTAAAGTTAGAAAGGGTATGTTTATTCCACACTGGGCAGCAGCGTGGGGTAGCTCCCTAATATGCACTGCGAAATTACAGGTGGTCACAGAGTCCATTTATTGACAAAAGGTTCAAACAAATACATATTCATAATACCAGCCCCTCCCATC
>PYHW01009260.1:1437759-1448518 GCA_013186435.1 Turdus rufiventris | reverse complement strand
CTCCCTCCCTCCTTCCTTCCTTCCTTTCTTTACTGAAGGAAAGATGTTTAAAAGAAATATTCACATTAAACTGTTATACAAAGTGTGCTAACTCCATAAGGTGATTTCTTACGTCTGTGGGAAATGTCATCTACAATTTTTTATCTGTCACCATTAAAGTAAGCATTGTAACTTCTGTTAAAATTAATTGTTCTAACTGGGAAGAGAGTAGAAAAAAATTGTATGTGTGTAAATATATATGTGCATGACAATGACTGTCAAAGGCTTCACACCAGATGCTATAAAACAGTGTTGTGCTCCTCACAGAAAAAACTATGTCAAAAGTTCCTACACAGACGCCTTCTGTTTTAGATTTCTGCCTCTGTCATGTTTGATTGAGTAAAAGAAAAGCCTTGGTGGGATCTCCCATGCACATAAACTCAAATTATACAATCAGGCTCATTATCAGCAATATGACTTTGGTCTCAGGCAATAACATTTAATTGGATGTTACTAAAAACATGCAAAGAATTGTTGAACATATTGAACAGGTGGGAAAACTGAAGTAATTGTAGAGTGATTTATCAAAGTTCAGCACAAACACTTCAGAAGTCATGTAATTTCACCTATATTTATAATCTGTTTATCTCCAAATAGAAGATAGGTTTCATGTTACATAATTGAGATTCTGTCAGTCACAGAAAGTACAGTAATTTCACGATTATAAGCTGCACCATTTGGACTAAAATTTTGCTCCCAACCCGGAAGTGTGGCTTACACTAAGGAGTGGCTAATATATGAACAAATTTTGGAAATTTCCCAGTTTGGAAGTCTGAGCCCACAGCAGCCCCAAGCCGAGCCAGAGCCCGCGCGGCCCTGGGAGGTGGGGCAGTGGCAGCACAGCGACAGCACTCCCCAGCCCCAGGGGGCGCAGCCACGCTGCCCAGCCATGGGGGGTGTGGCGGCGCTGCCCAGGCCCAGGAAGCGTGGCGGTGGCAGCAGCTGGGCACACTGCTCTCCCTCTTCCCAGTAGCAGTGGTTGGGGATGCCGCTCCCCTGCTTTCCGGCGGCAGTGGCCAGGGATGCCGCTGTCCCTCTTCCTGGTGGCAGCGGCCAGGTACGCTGCACCCCTGCTGCCCAGTGGCAGTGGCAAGCGGGGTCAGGGCTGCTCCTTGGTGGCCGGCCCGAGCAGGGTAGAGCCAGTAAACCCCGTGATCATGCAATTCTGTTACTAATTGGCAACTTTGTGAAAGCTGCACGCAGATCTTCGGTGCAAGCAAAAGTGCGGCTAATAATCCAGTGCGGCTTATGTATGGACAAAGACCTAAACGTTGCCGACACCTGGGCCTGTGGCTTATAAGGTGTGGCTTGTAATTTTGAAATTACTGTACATTACTAATATTGAACAACCCAGATGTGTTTGTCTACATATTATTTTAAATCTGCTTTCAGTGCTTTCTGAAGTTATTTTTAGATATATTTTTTATCTAAAATATTACTACTTCAAACCCATCTCGCTGAAAATTTTAGATCTAAAACATAAACTATTTATGTGTCAACTGCTTTGACTTATACAAAGTTACTGAATTGAAGTAGAAGGTGAGATATCTGAGGACTACAGTAATTTCATGAGTATAAAGCTCACCAGAGCATAAGGCGCACTTCCGGATGTCAGCAAATCAGCAAATTTCTGTGCTTTGTCCATATAGAAGACGCACTGCCATATAAGGCGAATATNTTTTTTTTTTTTTTTTTTTTTTTTTTTTAGTGAGGATCAGCTGTCGGCTCCCCCCACGGCTCTCACAGCTCGCACTTCCAGGTTGGCAAATTTCTGAACTTTGTTCATATATAAAGCGCACTGGTGTATAAGGCGTACTTCTGGGTTCAGATCAAAATTTCAGTCAAAAATGTGCACCTTATACACATGAAATTACTGTAATTAGAAAGTATCCAAAGGAGAGCTGTGAAAATGTGGAACAGTCTACAGAGGAAGCTGTATGCAGAGCAGCTGAGGTCACTTGGTCTGCTCAGCCTGGAGTAGACTGAGGGGAGACCTCAGTGCAGTTACAACTTCCTGTGAGAGGAACAGGAGAGGCAGGCACTGATCTCTGCTCTGTGGTGACAGTGACAGGACCTGAGGAAATGTCATGAAACTCTGTCAGGAAAGGATTGGATATCAGGGAAAGGCTTTGCACCCAGAGGGTGGCTGGGCACTGGAACAGGCTTCCCAGGAAAATGGTCACAACATCAGGTCTGACAGAGTTAAACAATTGTTAGGACAATGCTGTCAGGCATGTACAGTGATTCTTGTCCTCTGCAGGGCCAGGAGTTGGCTTTGAATCCTTGTAGGTCCTTCCAACTCAGAATGTTCTACAACCTATAAAGCTATTAAAACCTGACTTTTTTTTTTTTTCCATCTGTAAATTGATATTTTGTCATTGAAGTTCAATCAGATCTCAGTTTTTAGGGTAATATCCTTCATAGATGCAAATTGGTGCAGACGCCATTGGCCTGATAGGGGTAATCTCATTGTGCCTTAGAATTTAAAACAATCCTAATGTTTATGGAAGTATACTGTGTTTCAGAACTTAAAAATTGAGAGCAAATAGCCTTTTATATTAGTGCACTTCAGAAATAAATTATAACCTCAGCATATGCATGCACTAAAATCAAAACCTGTAACCAAATTTACCCTCCAAAAGCTTTGGAAGTTTTAAATTAAGTCTGCCTGAATAACTTTATTGTGGCTTTCTTCACACCTGCATGCAATGCAAACTCATACATTGTCTTATCCCCAGCCATATGTTCACTGTTTCAGAACAAATCATAGTAAAAGCCCCTGGGTTGCTATGCTGCATTTTGTTCTTTGCCCCATCAGTCAGTGTTTAGTCCAAGCCTTGTTTTCCACACATTGTTCAGAAGAATCCCTGACAACAAATTTCTTCCTCTCCCCTTCAAACCTGAGCACATCAGTAACACATATCCATTTATATTCACAGTTCCCTTGGAAGGATATTGCATCCCACTTCCATGTGGAAAGGGGGATCCAGGACTCATGAATGCCTGTGGTTTAAAAAGAATGGGAGGACAGTCCAAAAAAAGCTCACAAAGTTTTATTAGCAAACTACACATGGAAATTAATATATATTTTACACATAATATTAATAAACAAAAGTACAATAAAAAGAAAGATGGAAGAAAGAGGAGAAAAAAGGAAAAAAAGCGAGACAAGGAAATGAGACAGAAGAGGAAAAGGGATCAGCAGTCCTGGGTCTATCACTGATTTAGCCAACATGGTGTCCAGAGTCCTGGGGTGTGCCACGTGGGCTTTGTGGGAATAATTTCCCGTAGATCAGTTTTCCCCCATCGGCTTTTGTTTCTCGCTTTTCACACAAATGAGTTAGCAGGCACAGTCCAGTCTTCTGTGTCTTTCTGGAAATAGTTCAGAAAGCCTTGAGGATATTTTGGTGGTCTTGATCCCCCTTGTCTGCTCTTTGATCACACTTCGGAATTTGAACAGTATGTTGGGCAGTCACCATAGACCTGAAAAAGAAAACTGGCTCCAGAAGGGTGCTGCCATACCTTCATACAGCCCCCTTTCCAGCCCGCTTTCTGTTCTAACAGCCTGCTTGAATGGTCATAAGAAGAAATTTTTTCATGGAAAGACTTGTTTAACTTTGGAATTGACTGCATGGGAAGATGATGGAGTAGCCATGCCTGGAGATTAAGAAATTATTGGATGTGGCACTAGTGCCATGATCAAGTTGGAAAGGCAGTGATTGGTCTAAGATTGGACTAAGTGATCTCAAAGGTCTATTCTAACCTAAAAGATTCCACGACTTTGTCATTGGTATTTGAGGAAGAGCAATGCATTAACTCATTACTGCTCAGGCTCCTAGAGAGGAGAGTGGGCATCACAGCCATTTCAGGATTTCCTGCTGAGAGAATTGAACTTTTTCTCTTCTCCCAATATTTTTGTTTCAGTTATTTTTGTCCCAGAAAAAAAAAAAAAACAAACCAAAAAAACTCTTTAAAGGCTTAACTGTATCCAAAGGAGAGATTAATATTTTATACAAGGGAGATCAAACCTGTGTTTTGAGTGCCACTGAGACACAGACACAGCCAGACAACTTTTTCACATTAGAATCAACAGGGCTGCATCCAGAAAAGTGTGTCAATGGAGGCGGGGATATGTAGTTGAGCAATTATAAACTCCTCATTATCCTACAATAGAGGTTTTCAATAAGCAAACATAAAGGGAAAAGAAGTAAGAACTATTATACCAGATAAGATTATTCTAATTAAATTTAATTAATGTAATTTTGCACTCCAATATTTAAATTCAAGATAATTTAATAAATACATTAATTATGTTGATGACATGGAAATTAATATGGTAATTCACTATGCCCTTCAGTTTCAAGAAAAGTGTTAAGTCTTTCAGCAAATGATATGCACAGAATAGAGGAGACTGAGTAATAATAGCATTTCTGTCCTCTCAGAATCTTTCACTATTAATAAGCCCTTTTGTAGAGTTGTTTCTCTTAACCTTTCATTCCAGAAGGACCACTTCACTTTTAAAAACAATTCATAGATCTCCCCAGTATTTTTTTCAGCCAGAAGGGGAAGTAATTAAATGATTATTTATTATTTAGATATTAGAAAATTCTGATTAGTACAAAAACGTGGTGTGTTATGATTAAGAATGATACAGTTAAACTTCCAGATAGTCTAAGAAAAAAGAAAACACAAAGTAATTGCATATCCATCTTTGGAATATGTTTTATATTGTCAACTTTCCATATGCATATAGTTTGGGGTTTTTTTGCATTTATTTTTAGTTCATACATAAGCTTTTGGGAAGGACAACTATTGATTCATGAGACCCTATTTATGGCTGCCAAAAGATTGAATATACTGTTTTAGAGAGCTCTTCTCCAGTCATGAAATTTGTATATGGGTATGAACCTAAATATTGAATTTGCATGGATAGTTGATGTAGTAGTCTGGAAAGAATGTGTGTTAAAGTTTATTAATCCTGCATTCAAACCAGCCCAGATATCTGAGTCTACAGTGAGAGACTAAATCTCATTGTCTTAATGGTGTTTGTGAAGCAGATCTGGTCAATCAGATAATATCTTCTGTAGCAATATGGCAAACCTGCTTAATCTATGTGCAATGTGTGCTCTGTTTTGCATCTTTAAATCCTGACCTTTGCACTATCCAAAAGAGTGGGCATTTTGACTGACTGTGTTTGTGTACTTAGGTTTCCTTGCATGAAGAGCAGGGTATATGCACAATGATCTCATCCAGCTGTGCAACCAAAATGTGGCCATGATATCTACACCAGAATTAGGACTTTAAGGCACAAAAAACCTGCAACAGTGAAAACCTTCATCAGTAAGTTAATGATTTTTGACATGCCACCTCTGACCTATGCAGGTTGAATTATTTAACCAACAATATATTTCAGGGACTTGCAAACTGGGCACGGTGTTTCAGTCCTGAAAAGTGAATGTGTGTCTCATCAGGTGATCCTCAAAGAGAGAATGAAACAAATGGGGCAGAGGGTTTGTGCTTTTCTTGGTTATCTCAAGCTTGATGTGGAAAATGCCAAAACTCGCTTCTGTACTTTAATAAAACAGCCTTCTGGTTTCTATAATAGCTGATAAGCTAAGCAATCACAAAGTTTAGGGTCTCTTTGAAGAATCAGAGATCATTCTCTTAGATAGCCTCACTGTGTCATGGCTGAGAGGAAATGCCTGTTGTTGAGACCTATTAGAGAAAGAGACAGGTCAGTGGTGTGCCATAGCACAACAGAACTTCTTGTAGCAGGAAAGTGAGCAGAAGAGCTCTGCAAGATGAAGGCTTTCAGCGTGACCTCAGCAACAGAGAAAAGTCAGGAAAGGAACCAAGAGCATTCTGCTGATATTTAATGTTTGTACTAAATCTACTGGATCTGGATATTTTTGCCCTGTAGGATTACAATTAAGTCAGAGTACCTACAATGTGTTGCATGAATGAATAACAGTCTTTGTTAAAATAAAAAAGTCTTTGACTGTACCAGAAACAATTGTTTTACTGTGGTTTTATAAAACATGTATATATATGTATATATCCATATGTATGTATACAAATATGCATACACACATTATGAACTTAAGGATTATGTCTCCATTACAACATTTTTCTTGAGCTTTTCTGGAGGCCAAATTTTTTTTTTCAAATATATTTATCATTATTGTTTAAGAAGTAGATCATGGTAATTTTTTTTTAAAAAGCTTAATTGAAGATTAAAGAAATCCCACATGTAATTCTTTACAAATGCATTACAATTTTTCTTCCCTCTACTCCCTGTGTTTTGACAGTACCCTTTAGAAAAGCTATGCATTTAAATTCAGCCTGTGTAGTGAGGAATTTTGAATCCATTACATGAAGGTAGATGAATAACATTTGACTTTCTCTACAGCTGCATGTTGTCCTAACACCTTGCAAAGCCAGGATAACCACATTACAAAAGTCACTTAAGGGAATTGCAGTATTTGCAACAAGAGTCCCATTTTGCAATAAAGTTTTCACTCTCAAGCTTCCCAGTAACCAACAGACTGTTATCTTTAAATTGCCTTTCCTAAGTACTTGTACTCTCTCTTCTTGGCACAGCCCAGATTTTCAACAGAACATAAGAAATCCCCAAGGAAGTGTGTACGGATATGTCTAAACTAATAATATTAAGGTAAGCCACTTTGCTGCCATATCTGTTTCGTCATCCTACCTTTTGGAAGATAGAAAGTTATCATGGATCACTTTGAGACTAAGGGATAATGCTGAAACAAACTACTGAGACTTTTCTGCAGCAAAATTACATAATTTTTAATAAATCACACATTATTGCCCTTGGTTTATTAAATGTCAAATTTCATTTATTGTGTAGCAGAGAACTATGAAATATATTATGACTGTTTACTAGACTAGAAAGGCACCCACTCATCATCTTTTATTATGTCTTTTCTGAAAGAATTCTGAAAGAATTCTTTTCAGAAAGAATCTCTGTTTTAGTATTGTATTAAAGAAACTTAAATTTAACTTCAGCCTCTAACAACCTGTTGCTGGTTTTGATTGTAGAACACTGCTAGCTCAACCACCAAAAAGATCTATAAATACAACAGTAATTTCACGATTATAAGCTGCACTTCTGGGTGCCGGCAACGTTTCGTTCTTTGTCCATATATAAGCTGCACTGCATTATAAGCAGCACTTTCGTTTGCAGCGAGGAACCGCGTACAACTTTCATAAAGTTGCCTATTAGTAACAGAATGGCAGAATTGCGAGGTTTACTGGCTTGGCTCAGGGTTGGGCGGGCACCACTGGGCGTGGGGCTGCTGCAGGCTCACACTTGCAGGTTGGTAAATTTCTGAACTTCATTCATATATTGGCTGCTCCAGAGTATAAACTGCATTTCCGGGTTTGGACCAAAATTTTAGTCAAAATGATGTGGCTTATAATTGTGAAATTACTGTAATTTGCTCTGAGACTAGTTAGCTGTTACTTGGTTAAAGAGGAAAACTATTTGGCTTGGTCCATATACTTTTTTCTAACTCTTCTTCCAGTTTCAGAGTGGTGGTTGGACTGTTTTTACTTAAAATATGACAGAGGAAATATTTTAAAAATCATCTGACATTGTTTTCTTTTGAGGTACATGCCAATTGTCAAGATGATCATTCTAAGAAGAATTGCAACTGTTTTTTTTTCAAAAAATTATTCGTCAATATTTTAGATATTACAGTAGGGTTCATAAATAAGAGGAAATATAATACTGTCAGTGAGGACCAGAACAGAGGACTCTTTCTTTCCAAATCACTAAGACATACTCATGTTGGTTTTTTCCCTATTAAAACTAATATTCTTTGCTGCACCAGTGACACTGCTTCAACAGGAGGGATTTCTTTTTTTTTTTTTTTTTTTTTGGTGACCAAGCAGTCCAGTAAATAATTTCTTTTCAGGGATGAAGAGAGAGTATATTATCTGCCAGTCAAGAAACACCCTGGAAGACAGACAAAGAAGATCAATAAAACAGAGAATGTGTCATCTCTCTCAACAAATGTGCAAATCTCAGAAAAAAAGCAATTTGTCTTTTCCTTTCACTAGCAAATCTGTGACTGGGATGCTTCCATCCTGTTCTACTAGGGTAACAGCACTTGCTAGCAGTTTAATAATTCTTCTGAAAAAATGACATCCCTTCATTTAAACAACCTTTTTCTTACTTTAAAACAATCTATTTTTCATGTGACCATAACCAATCTTCTTTCCTATTAGCTACAGCAAGTATGAAGGGCAAGAGCTGGATGATGCCTCCCCTCTAGGGAAGGGTAAATTCAGGCTTTTTCAATGATACTGCAGTGACTTGGGACCATGAAGTTTATCTAAAATAATACTAGAAAACGTTAAAAATTAATTTTCTTTAGCTTCTTAGTGATTTGGCAGATTTGAGTCAGAAGTAATTTTATCTTGTATCTCACAACAGTTAAGCTCCCAAAAGTTACTATATACAAAGGTATCATACGTGCAGAAGGGACCCTGAAATGCTGTCCAAGCTTTGAGTAAAAAAGTACAAATTTAAGTCTGACTCTGTGAACCTAGAGGACAAAGCACAATTCATTTTTTTTTTAATAAGGAATTGAGAGGTTTTTCCACTCCTGACAAGAATACTGTGTTTCTGTGGGCTTTTAATTCCAACTTCTAGACTTGCTTTAGTTTTCAGAATTGTACTAAACAAGTTGGCAGAGAAATACTGGATTATAAAACTAAAGAATCAGAATAAAAACAAAATAATAAAGAGCCTCACTTTTTTTTTTTTTTTTTTCCCTGAAGAACTGGTAAGCAGTAATTAGTTTTGAAGGATAACAGTTATTACTAAATCTGTGTTTGTCTGGCTCATGTTCCTCCAGATTCATGTTCCTCCAGATTAGGGTTAGTTAGGGACAAATCAACCCAGGGTTATAAATGGCAAACCGAACACTGCTTATCTAACACCAGTTGATAATTGTGCCTTTCACAGAATCACAGAATGGACCAGGTTGGGAGTGATGAACCAGGCAGACCACAGTGAGTCATCTGGTCCAGCCTCCCTGCCCTGCTCCGGCAGGGTTATCCTAGTGCACGTTACATAACTATTGCATCCAGGTGGTTCCTAAATACCTCCAAGAAGAGCCTGGCTCCATCCTCTTGATGCCTTCCTTCCAAATACTTATAGGCATAATTTATCAGCTCTCTTCTTGGTTGTGTTTTATCCAGGCTGAATAGGCGCAGGTCCCCCAGCCTCTTCTCATAAGAGAGACGCTCCTGTTTCCTAATCATCTTCATGGCCCTCCAGCGGCCTCATTCCAAGAGTTCCATATGTCTCTTGTACTGAGGAGCCCAGAACACAAAACTCCAAACACAGCCTCACCAGGGCCAAGAAAAGGAGCAGGATCACCTCCTTGATCTGCTGGCGATGCTTTTCCTAATGCACCCAGGATCCCATTGGCCTGCTTGGTCCCCAGGACACACTGCTGGTTCAGGGACAGCTTGTTGTCCACCAGGACCCCCAGCTCCTTCTCCTCAGAGCTGCTTTCCAGCAGCTCACCCCAGCCTGTGCTGGTGCCCGGGGCTGCTCCTCCCCAGATGTCCCTCCCTGTGTGTGCCTTTGTTGAATTACTGACAGCTTTTCTCTGCCCATCTCTCCAGGCTGTTGAGGTCCTTCTGAAAGGCTGCACAGCCCTCTGGGCTATTGGCCACTCCTCCCAGCTTTGGGTCATCAGTGAACCTGCTGAAGAGGTGTCTGCCCTCCACCCAAGTCATTAATGGATAGGAGAAACAACGCTGGGGCCAGTGTGGAACCTCGGGGGACAATACCAGTGACAGATCTCCAGCTTGACCCTGTGTCACTGATTGTGACCCTCACTCAGTCATTTCTCATCTTCCACTCATCCAGTCCACACCTCCAGAGTTTTCCTATAAGAATGCTGTGAAAGACAGTGTCAAAAGCCTTGAGGAAGTCAAGGTAGACAATATCCACTGCTCTCCCTGCATCTATACTGGCAGTTATTTCGTCATAGGAGGCAATCAGGTTGGTCAGGGGTGATTTGTCTTTATTGACTTATATTGACTACTGACCACCTTCTTGCCATATGTGTGGATAAAAACAACCTCCAGAATGAGACACTCCATCACCTTTACAAGGATTGAGGTGAGGATGACAGACCAGCAGTACCTTACTTGTAGTACCTGCTTCTTCCCATTTCTGAAGGCTGGGGTGATATTTGTTTTCTTCCAGTCCTCAGGCATACTCCTGGTCAAAAATGACCCTTCAAAGATGTTTGTGAGTGACTTTAATATGGCATCCACCAGCTTGTCTTTATAGAGGGGTAGGCTGTAGTTCACACAGGCATCCCTCCTTTTCTCTGCATCTCTAACATCTCTCCTGTTAGTCACATTTGCATCTGTTTTATCGTCTGCATGGTCCCTCCAGAAGGACCTTGTCGACAAGACTGGTCAGTAATGGCTTCTACTCATCTTGGCCTTTATGGGGTGGTGACTTGTCAATGAAAAGATTCTTCTTGTTGTTAGATTTCTTAGTTATCTGTGTCTCATCTGGTATCAATTTAAAATATTCAAATGTCTTATTTATCTTCTGTCTCAGATTGAGGAATTTATCTTACAGTAATTTCACGACTATAAGGCGCACCCTTTTGACTAAAATTTTCCCTCGAACCCGGAAGTGCGCCTTATAGAACGGTGCGCC
>PYHW01009260.1:1403650-1430147 GCA_013186435.1 Turdus rufiventris | reverse complement strand
CCGCGGGTCCCCAGGCCCGCCTGTACCCGGCGGGGCTGGGGCGTGCCCGCTGCTGCTCCGTGCCGCCTCTCCGGGACAGGGCTGTGCCTGCCGCCCCTCCGTGTCCCCTCCATGAGGTTGGAGCAAGCCTGCCAGGGCTCCTCCCCGCCTCCATGGGTCCGGAGTAAGCCTGCCAGGGCTCCTCTCCGCCTCCATGGGTCCGAAGCAAGCCTGCCGGGGCTCCTCCCTGCCTCCATGGGTACAGAGCAAGCCCACCGGGACTCCTCCGCGCCTCCCCGGTGCTGGGGCAAGCTTGCCGGGGCTCCGCCCTGCCTCCCCGCTGGAAGGAGTCCCGGCAGGCATGCCCCGACCCCGGCGGGGGTGGGGGGAAGAGTCCCGGCCAGCATGCCCCGGCCCCATGGAGGCGGGGAGGAGTCCCGGTAGGCATGTTCCAGCCTCGGGGAGGGGGAGAAGAGTCCGGCAGGCTTGCCCCGGCCCCATGGAGGCGGCATGGAGCGGCAGCAGGCATGCCCTAGCCCCGTGGAGGCAGGGCAGAGCTCCACGGGGCCAGGGCAAGCCTGCCGGGACTCCTTTCTCCCTCCACGGGATTGGAACATGCCTGCCGGGGCTCCTCCCCTCCCCACGGGGCCGGGGCAAGCCTCCCAGGGCTCCTCCCCCCTCCACGGGATTGGAACATGCCTGCCGGGGTTCCTCCCCCCCTCCACATGATTGGAACATGCCTGTCGGGGCTCCGCCCCCCCTCCACCTGGCGGCCATGGCCCTGCCAGCTCCCCTGAGGCTCACAGCTCTCACTTCTGGGTAGGCAAATTTTCCGAACTTTGACCGTCAGATAAGGCGCACCGGACTATAAGGCGCACTTCTGGGTTTGGGGGAGAGTTTTAGTCAAAAGGGTGCGCCTTATAGTCGTGAAATTACTGTATACATTTTATTCATAGCTTTTTGCTCTTTCGCAATATATTTTTCTTGAGACTGTTGTATTTTCTTTAAGCCTGTATAATTTCACTCAGTGTTAGCTTTTGTCCTGCATCAGAAAAACCTTTTCTCCATCATGCAAGGTCAGATAGAGGAATCAATAATACCTGATCGTAACACTGGACTGGACCTAGTTAGCAAATAATTATTCTTCTCCATAACAGAATTTTGTTTATAACATAGAATTTTTTTTCTTTATAACATGCTAGTTTTTTTTTTTTAATTTTATATTGAATTGCGTCCTTTCCTTTTCCTTAACTTACTGAGTATGGAGGGAGATATGACTGAGTGGCTTTGGAGTGCTTAGATGCCCACTGGGCTTTACCCACAACAATGATTCTAAAAATTGAAATACTATATGGGAGAAATAATACAGGGCAGCCTTGACTTAAACACAAAACTGACATTCATGAAAATAATTGCCTAGTTGCTCAAATACAACTTTTCACAACAAACAACCAAACAAAAATATGAAAAAGTAAATAATTTCTTTAATTCTGCATATGATTGGAGTCACACTGACATGAGTAATGCACCCATTTTAATAACTTCACAGAAAAATATTTTTACATGAAGGTAAAAATAAATTTAAAATAGAGAGATAGACTCTCCAAATGAAGAACATTGTCTGTTTCCCACTGTAGAAAGAATTAGTAAGTGCTCTTTTCAGCTTCTGAAAACTGGCTATTAAGCTGTAGGTGTACAATGTTTACATATTTTTTCATCCTTTCTTTTAATATGAGATTTTTAGATCCTTAAGAGTCTTGAAATATTTCAGAAATGTACTGTCTACATTTGATATACTCTTCTGCATTACTCATCTATTACTCATCCAGATTTTTTCCTCTAGCATCTTCATTATTGTTGTACATATTAGAAATTCATGCAGATTTAGAAGATAACTACTTGCCACCAGGAAGCACGTTACTAGGTAGCAGAATAATAAATAGGTAATGTTTTTAGGGAAGCGATCAGGTTGGGGTTTTTTGGGCCTTTTTAGGTCATTGTTGTTTTCTAGAAAATTATGTTAATGTTCTTAGGAAAACTCAGTGTCTTGATCTTTAGTATTGCTAAATTGTCATTGCTGACAATGTGGATGGTATGAAAACCTTATGAGTGTGAACACAGTTGGACAATACAGGTGTGCCAGCATAGGCTGATAGAGCTGATTTTCAGTCTCACAGTACACAAAATTACTTGAGTAAATGTTTATAGATAGACTTTACAAATGTCAAATAGATTTTATAATCCAATATATACAGATCTATTCAGGTCAGACAGTTTTCTCAGTTTGGGAGAAAAACTCTTGGGCTACAGAATCAGGATTTTTAAAGAACAGCTGTTCCCAATCCTTCTTATCTAAGACAACATGTTGACTGAAAAACTAAATTGAGCTGTAAGAATGGAAGGATCTGGATCAAATTCCCTCACGAAATGGAATATTGGTATAGTTTTTCAGTGGCTACCATATTGCTTCTTCAGTATTTTCCCATTGTTTTGTCAACTAGAACAAGAAGTTTCTTCCCGGAGAAGAACAGAAGTGTAAGCTTCAGAAACTCATTAAAAATGGGAAATGTTCTGAGACCAACTAAAAAGCTAGACTCTTCCCTAATGGAGAGCCCATGTCACAAATGATTTTGCCAGTGCTTTTCTGCAAAATGATTTCCTTTTCCTTTCATTAGGTTTTATTATATTTTCTACTTCTTCTTTCCTGATGTTGTGGTCTAACTTTGGTTTCAAGGCTTAGCTCGTGCTATGTACACTCCTTCTTGGTCTCATAGATGCAAAAAACACCAAACCCAACAATTTTTTGGTCAGTTTTGTTTCATCTTGCTCTGTGAAGTGCAATTCTAATTTCAGATGAATAGTCCTTATGTGTTAAGGCATATTAGTTACATGGGGAGTTAGATTTTCTGTAGTAATTTTGCTTTTGCCCATGTGATATGTTCAGATATTCTGTTTTAAAGGAATAGTTTCCACTCTTTGTCTCTCAATGCACTTTTTCCCCAAGTCCATTTAAGAGAAATAGAATACATAATTAATTGAAATTCCAAAATATTTTGTTTCGAAACCAGAATGGCAAAAGAAAAATATATTTCTGAAAACTATCCAAAATCCACAGCAAAACCAAATCCTATACACTCACCTTTTTTCCTCTCTTTATTGCTGTTAGATTAATAATTTGTATTAAATTGAATTTTGTCTATTTTTATGTTTAATTATGAAAGCTGTATACTTAAGATTTTGCATGTAATGTCCATCCATGTTTGTGACAGGAAGGGGCAAAGTGAATGAATTTTAGACTCCAAATTTTGTAGATTATTTTAAGCTTTATTCCAGATTTTGCATTTAATCTTCTGACATGTATTTAGAATTCCCTTTGTGACAAGATAACTATTCAGCTATTCAGGTATATGTACCTTTTACCTGCAGAAACACAGCATTGCTATTTTAAAGCTTGGAGTAAACAGCAGAAATTTTTTTTTGCTGACTCATTTACACTGCTAAAACCTCAAGGAGCATTTTTCTTTGAAATAAGAATATGTGTTATATACCCTCAGAACAGTGTCCCAGATAATCCTACTCATGAATAACTGCTACCAATGTAGCAAAAAGTAAGGTTATTTCAGTTGTTGTGAGAAAAAGGATTCATGTAAAAATGCAAACAAAACACAAAAGTTGAAAATCGCTGCAAGATATCAGACTGGATTTGATAAAATATTTCTTTCTACTGGGACACAGTGGCAATGACTTTAGATGTGATTCCTTATTATTTGCCAAAACCAGAACTTAAAACATTTACCTTACCTTAATGTTTGAGTGCATTGAACAGAAAGGGAACACACAATTATTGTGTTTTTTGAATAAATTACTACTTGGTCTTGTGGAACATCTATTTATATTTTCAATCTTCCTTACTCTCTGTTCAACCAGAGTTGTAATTGCTGTCCCTCCAATTGCATTGCAGTGGTTTTCTATAACCTACTTAGTCATACACATGACTTGTTTTGAAACTACAAAGCAATTAATACTGAACATTTGTGAGAACCAAAGGCTCTACTGATGAACTGGAGCATGCATGACTAAAGATTATATCAAACAAATGTAAGTTGCTGAAAGAAAATAAGATAAACATGCAAATACCAGAAATTTTAGCTCCTCTGTAAAATAAAATGTCTTATTCTGTAAGAGGAAAGATTTTTTTTCAGAAGTCTTCTATTACTGACAGAAAGCAAATGGATAAGTGATATAGGAAAGAAGAGAAACATGAAAGAATGTTAGAAAACTTAGAATATTTACACAGTTCTAAAGCCTACAGTATTGACAGTCACAGTAGTATGTTACTGGGATATTTGAGATCTAGAGTGGTACTAATGATGACATGAGGCATGATCTCCTTTGGGCCTACTTATTCTTCATTGAAATGATGACCAGGCATTGGAACAGGCTGCCCAAGGAAGTCGTGTAATCACCATCCCTGCAAGTGTTGGAAAGAAATAAATGCATGGATGTGAGATCTGTGCTTCAGAGATAAATGCAGAAATACTAGTTAATGTTTGCGTTTGATCTTGGAGGCCTTTTCCAACCTTAATAATTCTAATAATTCCGTGATATCCCTTGGGTCAGTTGGGGTCAGCCATCTCCTGTGGGTCCCCTCCCAACAGCTTTGTGCAGCCTGTCTCCTCACTGCTGGAGTGGGGCGAGGAGCAGAAAAGGCCTTGGCTCTGTGTAATCCCTGCTCAGCAATAATGAAACCATCCTGTGATATCTACACTGTTTCCAGCACAAATCAGACCCCTAGATTCATGTGAGCTACTATGGAGAAAATTAACTTTATCTCAGCCAAAACCAACACATTCTCCACCCCTGATTTTTCACAATTTACTTTATCCTCATATTCCCAATTATCCAATAACCATCAGCTGCCTTTCCATTCTTTGGTGGAATACACAGATATCATTCCCACAGATATCTGTGGACCAGTCCTGTGAAATATCAATAAAGCACCCATAAATGTCCATAAGTGTCCACAAAACATCCATTAAGTTAATTTAGTCCATGACTTCAGGCTCCATCCCATATGATGGTCACTCAGGACAAAGTGGTGCTAAGTTGACTTACTGGGCACCGAAGCCCCTTCAAGTGAGGTCACTGCTGCCCTTGCACAGTTTTTTGCAAAGCTTGTCCTCCACTGATTCAGGTTGTTTCTATTGTAGCAATTTGTATAATATGCAAGTCACACCATAGATTGCAAAAACTTAAACGGATATCCACAACTATTTCCACCACTGATGCTTCTGTGTAGCTGATGCAGCATGGACATCCACAGCCACAGATATTTTGAGGTGTGCCTTCTTCACCACGGACTTGCTATTGAGCCAGAATAATTTCAAAGCTATACCTGCTGCCACACAGGCAAAATTTTGCTTTGAGGTGCACCTGCTCTGGTGTGGACTTGCCCACAGCTACAGATGTTTCAGAATGTTCTGCTTCACTGTGTACTCATTTACTGGTCACAGTCCAGCTCAAATTCACAGTGGAATTGCAGGCTGTTCAGTACAGCAGCACGGGGACAGCAGCACAGGCACAGCAGCCATGCCCTGGCCACCTGCCAGCCCAGGCTCGTTGCCGTGGCTGTTATCAGAGCATTCCCAGGCTCAGCACAGGGAGGTGATCAGCAGCACAGCCCGCAGTGACTGCAGAAAGCAGAAAGCAGCTGCTAACAAGCACCAGAGTCCAGTGTGCAGCCAGGCAAGTGAGCCCCATGGCAAGCACAGGAGCTTGCTGATTTACTGCTAAACAGCAATAACAGACGTAAATTCAACCTACAACACCCCAACCAAACCTGTCATTATCTTGGAGCCGTAAGCCCCACACTAGGTGCCAAAAATGATTGTTCTCAGCAAAAATATAAAACATAGCCCCACAGTAGGTATTGACCTGAGTTTGGTTTTGAACATTCATATAGGACTCTGAAAATTTAGTGAACAAAACTAAAATAAACCAGTTAATTTTTGCCTATAGAGTTTTGATAATCTCTTTATCCTACTGTAATTTCTTTGACTGTAATTTGTCTCTCCTACTCTTTTGTCTCTTTAGATTTTAATGTCTTTTGTAGGTACTGTCTTTTACACTGTTTCTTTCACATATACTTTCCTTAATAAGGTTATGGCACCAATAGTCTTGTTCCTCTGAGTATCTTTTATCAGTATCTCAGTATATGTTATCAGTACCTATTCTTAGGGCCTCCTATTACATATATGTAGATGGTGAAGAGAGGGCAGATTGTTAAACATCATTCACCTTGTCCACTAAGCAGAATATGCCTGAGAAATTTATACAGGGCACACAGGTCACACAGATGTTGTCTATATAAATTTCCACCACTTGCACAAAACTCATAACCAAGAGTAGACCAATATTGAACATCTCAATCCTTTCTAGCATTTGGTTTGCAGTGTATATCAGGATTACCATGTTTTTCTTCTCTGGTGCAGGGCATAAGAAACCATGGAAATACAGCAGCCACAGAGTGCCGTCGGGATAATATACTTATTACCCAGCTTGTGAATGCCAAACCACTGAAAACTTTTGGCTTTGGTTTATACATCAAATTTATCTCTTAGTACTTCTGAGAAACATGAATTTATGCTGTTGTTTAAATTATTTCTTCATGGAAGCTGGAAGTTTCCATGACAATTTTTATTTCTGTCAGTTTCTTTATTCCTGACTAGAACGTCAATAGTCACCAAAATTTTTTGTTTGCAACCTGGATGTCTTGCAACTAAACAGCTTGGCTTTTCTCTTTCCAAAGGTCTTGGTATATAGACTGTTATAGGGAGTGATTTTGGGATTATTTCTAAGATCTTACTGCTGTATTTGGGACAAGAAGCTGTGGTCTCAAACAAAGTATTTCTTCCTTTTAAAGTGCCTTTTTCTCTCCTGGTATATCAGGCCTTTGTATCTGCTTAACACTTTTAATCTGAAAAGATCTCCAATCTATTTAAATATTCCATTCCTTGGTTTCAATGAATTCCTCCCTTTGCTCTTAGTTTGGAGTCAGGACCGTAACTTACAGTTATGACCAAAAAGACAGGACTATAACTTAAACACAACTTAAAGTTTGCAAAGTCGTTTTTACTAACAGAAAATCATTACAGCTTAGAAGACAACTTGTAAAGCAGACTGCTAGATAGAAAAATATCTTGCTGTCTCTTGTTGTCTTTCCAGATATTTATTGCCTAGCTACAAAATTTCAGCAACTGTACATCAGCCTTGTCCTGATGGCTGATGAAGTCAGATCATCTCAGTTCCCTTTGCTTCCACTAATGGAGGCACTGCACTTCATGACTGTCTCTTTCTTACCAATCCTTGTTGGTTATTTCCCTTCCATACTTTTCAGCTCCTACTTGTGACTTTAAATCCATTGCTTATGACATATCTAACTATCATGTTCAGTTATTAACTATCTAACAAATAGCACTTGTTGAAGGTAAGTTCCCTCCCACACAGGGGAATGCTACATGGCCACACATACATATTTTTTTCTGAATAAAAAATCCTAATTTAAAAACCTGAGGGAGGAGGGGGGGAAATTGTTGTTTTGTTTGATTTAGTCTGTGGGGTATTTTTGTCTGTTGTTTTGGTTTTTTGTTTGCTTAAGAGAATTTATGCAATTTTTTCTTCCCAGAAGTCTTCTAAATTGTAGCAGTTCTATGACTCAATTCTATAATTATTTTCTCCTGTTTGCTTTTAGTACTTGCTGAACTTTACATCCTGCAAATAAATTATAATCATGCAATGTACATAGCATGTTTACTTACATCACTGTTTTGCTACAGACTCATGTAAAACTGGAAGAATGTTGCAGGAAGAAATGAGGAGCCTCAAACTGTGCCTGGGGACCTCAGTTTGGTCATCTCAAGGAATTTCTTTATGGAAAGGATTGTTAAATATTTGAATGTTCAGGGAGGTTGAGGTTGTGGAGTATCTTTGGAGGTGTTCAAGAAATGACTGGATGTGCCATGGTTTTACTGACAAAGTGGTGATTTGTCAGATATCAGACCTGATGAACTCAGAGGCCTTTTCCAACCTGTGTGATCCTGTGATTCCATGATTTTATGATTCTGTGATCTTAAAAAGCTCTAAAGCTCAGTTTGATAAAAATAAAAGCAAGATATGGAAATACTGTCTGACTCATTAAAAAGAAGAGATTATCCAATCTGCTGGAAAATGTTGTGGGTATTTCAGAAGACAGGAGGGATGTTCTCAAATTACAAGAAGCAAATGTATGTCTGAAAAATTAACAATATCTTCACTCTGCAAAGGTTCTTCTTTTTGCAATTCCCCACTAAACAGAATCTTGTAAAGTCTTTTATTAAAGCACTGTTAATTAGATTCCAAAAGAATATGTAAAAATGTGAGATGTTAAAGCAGAAATAATAGCAAAACTGTTAAATTCAGTAGGTAGGAATTGCTCTTAGCATAAAACATTGTGTGCTTAACTTGCTGACAGAAATTGAAGAAACAGGTTTATTTTCTGTGAAGATCTGCCTCAGAGAACTGATTTTGTTAATGAAGGCTAGAAGTCTTTCCTTAAGACCCAAGAGCAAATAGGTATATAATTTTGACTGAGTTTTTAAGGGTTTTTTGATGTATTTTTCTAAAAAGAGCTGCTGCTGACAATGAAATGAAATTAAAACACCTGCAGGTAATGTAAAATACAGGCAAAGTCAATACTCACTAGACATAAACATGCTGAACGCCAAAGGAGCTTTGTGCTTAATATGCTTTCTATATCATATCTGCACTAAATTTTTTTATAAGTATATGCAAATACTTTTCCATTACCAGTTATCCTACAATCATGTCTTAAACAGACGTCCTCAGTACAGTAATTTCACAACTATAAGGCGCACCCTTTTGACTAAAATTTTCCCCCAAACCCAGAAGTGTGCCTTATAGTCCGGTGCACCTTATCTGATCTACAAAGTTCAGAAAATTGGGAATCCGGAAGTGCGGTCTGCAAACTGAGCCAGGACTCACGGGAGCTGCAGCCGTGCAGGGGGAGTTGGGAACCGCTGGAGCCGCGGCCGCCGGGCGGGGGAAACCGGGAACCGGCGAGGCTGCCGGGCAGAGAGAAGCGGGGGGAAGCGGTGCGGGCGCAGGGAAGCTCCAAGAAGCGCCACGGGAAAGCACTGAGAAGCGGTGAGAAAATGAAAAAGCAGCAAAAAATCACCACAAAAAGCATCCAAAAAGTGGCCAAAAATCGCAGCGAAAAGCCGCCGAAAAGCATCAGAAAATTGCGGCGAAAAGCCACCGAAAAGCTGCGAAAAATCGTGGCGAAAAGCCGCCGAAAAGTGGCGAAAAATCGCCGCGAAAAGCAGCCAAAAAGTGGCGAAAAAGCGGCGAAAAGCTTTGCAAATTGAGAACCTGCCAGTAATTCGCTAGTTTGTTGCGCGCCGGGTGGCTCCTCGCTGCAAAAAAAATAGTGCACCTTATAGTCCGGTGCGCCTTATCTGAGCTACAAAGTTGCGACTCTCAGGGGGTGCGCCTTATAGTCTGGTGCACCTTATTGTCATGAAATTACTGTATTCTTCATGCAGGACTTCAGTATGCACTTGTCCCATTTATCTTTCCATAAAATTTAGCTGTCTGACTTGCAGAGAAATAAAATATCCAGGGTTGCCAGCATTCACATACATGACACCACACAGAAAAAAGTAGAAATGAGGCCTAGAATTCTCCTTGTTTCAGAAAAGCTCTGCTGTTTCCAAATCATTGCGAAATTAGGTTCGTCCTCCCACAGCCATACTCAGAAGCCCCTGTATGAGTTTACTAAATTTATGGAATTTGTTTCTATCAAAAAGTATGCCTGTACAGGTAAATCTTTGTGGAGTAAAAATCTGAGATGTGTCTTTACAACTCAGAGTAAGTAGAGGAACACTAAACCCCAGAATTTTTCATGGAACATTACATGACTGTATGCATAAGTTAATGAAAACATCCAGCTACTGGTATTTTGTGCTTGGCCTTCACCAAACACTGCATAAGGACCTGAAATACAAATTCAGTCTGTGAATGCTCATAAAATTAGTACAGAGCCGTTCACAGGATGGCTGAGATTTTAGGCAGTACTGGTCATTGTGTTGCTCAACCCCTGTTGAAGCAGGGTTGCTGTGACCATGCTGTCCAGGATTGTCCTCAGACAGCTTTTGCCACTCCTGTCAGCTTTGTGTCATCAGTGAACTGCACCTAAGTGAACTGCTAAGGCATCTGTTCTTCCCTCAAGTAATTGATAGAAAAATTAAACAATGCTTGGCCCAGTATTTAACCTAAGGAGGCATCACCAGTGGCAACTAGACTCTTGTGGCACTTCTGACCCATGCCACTGATCACCACCCTCTAATCCACAACTCAGTCATTTCTCAACCCACCTCACTCTTCACTCATCTAGCCTGCATTTCTTGACCCTGCATATAAGGGCATCACTGGAGATAGGGTTGAAAAGCTTGCTGAAGTCCAGGGAGACAACATAGATTGGTCTCCTCTTCTCAATTCAGTCAGCTGTCCCTTCCTAGAACACAATCAGGTTGTTTTAGTATGATTTCCATGATTCTTGTAAAGGGTTGTTTACCCTTGGAACAGGCTGCTCAGGTGGAGTCAATATCCCTGGAGGTGTTCAAAAGGAAGTTGGGAGTGGCACTGAGTGCTACAGTCTATTTAATGAAGTGGTAAGCAGTCAAAGTTTGGGCTTGATGGCCTTGGAGGTCTTTTCCAAACTAAATTTTCTGTGATTTCCTTTTGGTGAATTCATGCTGAATAATCCTGATAATCTTGTCTACTACGTGCTTAGAGATGGCCTCCAGAAAGTGCCATTATATCACCTTTCCAAGAACTGATAGCCTCTAACTAACTGTGCTATCCTTCTGTCTCTTTTAGAAGACTGGGATGACATTTTATTCCAGTCCTCAGGCATCTCTCTTGATGGTCAAGACCTTCAAAAAATTATTAATAATCTAGAAATGCTGTCGTGATGTTGGAACAGGCTTCTCAGGGAAGTGGTTGCAGCACCAAGTGTGCCAAATTTTATGAAGCATTGAGACAATGCTCTCAGGCACATGGTGTGATGCTTGGAGTGGTCCTCTGCAGGGCCACAAGCTGGAATTCTTTGTTCCTTTTGGTCTTTTCTGAGTCAGGATGTTCTATTATTTTATATCTGCCAGCTCATTCAGCACTCCCACCAGGGACCGTGGTCTTGTTGATGTGGAGTTTAACTAAATGGTCTCTAGCTCACTCTGCCTCATCAAGGGAAAGTCTTCCTTTCTCCAGACCTTTTTCCTGGATTTCTGAATCAGATAGAAGCTGACTCAGTCAGCTGGTCTAACCCAGTCTGATCTGGTGCCTGGAATTGTTTCTTTCCAAGAGCAGGATTTCTCATTTCCCTTTGTTGAAAGTGAAAAGGTTACTGCCAGCCCATTTATTCTCCAGCCTGTTGCAGTCCTTTTGAATGACAGTACACCCATAAACTCTATCAGCTACTCCTCCCACTGTATCAGTCAACTTGTTGAGGGAATGCTCTGACTCATCTCACACATGATTCATGCAGAGATTAGGCAGTATGGGCCTCAGTATCCTCCTCTGGGATACACTAATGACTAACCTTCAGCAGGACTTTGTGGCTTTGACAATTTCTCTCGGAGCCCAACAGTTGCATCTAGTTGCATCCAGTTGTCTATCCCACATGTCCTAAATTTGTAAGAAAGCTAAAATGAAGAAGAATATTAGGAGCAATTTTTTTTTCAATTGTGGATCAACTTTAAGACTATTTCCAACTGAAATCTGTTTTTTTTAAGAGTTTAGAAGGCAGAATAAGAATTAAAATATTAATACATATAAAATACATAAATCAGTTTTAGAAGCCTTTTTTCCCTGTCATTCTGACAGTTTGCATTTCTTAACTAGAGGTTTTCTATGTAATGAACAATTTTTCCATTCCTGTGTCTGATTCTTGACATTTGTCTGTTTTGCAGAATGTATGATGTACTTCTAGTGGATCCAACAGACACTGAGTAAAGTGTTCTGCAGCAATCACTGCTGTTTCCTAAGCCAGTTGCATTGCATTAACTTATGTGATTAACCTTTAAGAGTTCTTACAATGGAGCTTGAAATACGACCCTTACATTGACAGGCATGTTATGGGAGATCTGTATGTAATTTAACATTGTCTAATGCACTTAAATCCTTTGTATATTTTGGGGAATGCACTGTTAAAGTATTTGGATGGAAATGAAAATTTCCCTCATTACCATGCATTTCATGGGACTATTTTTTTCTTGAAAGAATAAAGTGACAATTTTTCTATGATGTTATTTAGTCTATTGTACTGAGGCTGGACAAGTCTTTGTATTCTAAAATTTAGATGTACAATTATTTTTCTCTCAAGTATATACTAGATCGAGACTGATTTGCCCATACTAATTTTCTCCTGCTGAAGCACTTATTTCTGAACAGAGCACTATGACCTTGTCAGTTGAGAAGAACAGTGTTCAGCTTAGAATCTTTTAGAGCTTGTTGGCTACGAAATTAAATTGCATATTGTACGTGTGAGTGTTATTCTCATATATATTACAGAGAAGAAATTGAGAACAACAGAGATGCTTTTTATTTAAACTCTGAATCTGAAAATGTATTTCTGTTGTTATGGTGATCAGTAATGCTTCCACATGGAGCTTTACTTCAAGTCTTATCTCTCGTTTTTTTCTGATAAAGCCAGATTTAAAATTATCAGAAGAAATGACTTAGGATTATATATTAAACAAAACCAACAAAACAAAACAAAAAAGCTAGCCTCATAGTTTTTTAATAAAGAATGAACACCCTGGAAAGCCTTAACTGGCATGTTACAGTGGGAAGATAAATTTGAAAGGCAGAAAAGCAACATGGATCTTTATTATACTGAAAATTTTAAAGTCAAATATGTGGTACAGGGTCATTTGATTGAAATTATAATTGAAACTGATAATTCTGATTATTTAAAAAAACTCCATTTCTGTTGTGCAATTCTTTCACTGAAAAAATTGCATGCTTGCTCAGGTGAAGAAAAGAGAGGAGGAGCAGCTTACATAACTCTGAGGTCTGGTAGAAATGCTTGGAATAGCATTGTGGAGAATGGGACAGTTTTCCCGGATTTCTTTCACGTTAAGACTAGATGTTAACATCTAGTTAAAATGTTCTCTGATGGAGAAGTGTAACAAATAGCTTTTGACCTGTTGTACTTTTGCCCACCTGTGTTACCTGCAATTATGACAAATTCTATCAATTTATGTCTATGAAAGCAGATCTAAATTATTTTACCTTACAAGTTTGATTTGTCAATTTTCTTGGTCATATTCAAAAGTGTATGGCAAAAGTTAGCTTCTTTTGATGCATATACTGGAAATGGCAATTTTTTTCTGGCATTGATAACCTTAAATCTATATAGTACAGCCATTAGAAGTAATTTGCTAAAATACATATTAAAAAAAAAAAAGTTTTTTTTCCTTCACTGTGTATTTAATATTGACCCACAGTAGTTTTTAAAGATTCAGCCTCGCACTTTAGGAAACAGATGGAATGGTCTCCACTAACATGGGCATTGGACTGAGCACTCATTTAAAAGGCAGCAACTATACAGGAATGTCTAGAGTCATTATATTCTGGAATATATAGATCTTCTGCTTATTTTGTGGCAGAAATAAATCAATGTTTATTTAATGCTTGCTCCAAATTCTACCAAAGTTAATATAACAATGGTATTGTCTTCAGTATTCTTTGATTGGGAGCCTGGAGCACCAAACTCATCACAGAACCACACAGGGTGACTGTGAATCTGCTTTAGATTGGGAGCTCTTTTTAGATGCTAAAAGCATCAGATTTTTGGAATGAAATGCTAATTTCAGGCTTTAAGTGACCAGAACAGAGAGCAGCTAAGTAATAGCTAACTTTACTTTTGAAGTGATTTGCTAAATCTTTCCAAAGACAGTGACTCTAGTCCCACAAACAAATCCCCTTAAGTGGCAGTTCTTCCATTTATTGGTTTTCTTGACAATGTTTCCTAGAAAATTTCTCGTAATTTTGAGAGGCTGAACCTAGGTCTGTTGGTTCAGTAGTTATCTCATACAGAGGCACTCAGTTTCATTTTCAGACAATTAGTGAATGACACCAAGAGTTCACATACTTGCCACCTAAAGCAAAAGAGATCAGGTGACTCACTTGATCAGTTTTAGCCTTTCTTTGCCTCTGGCTCTGTGGAGCTGGGGGGAGTAATGGACCATGACAGAAAGGATATGACACACCAGAAAATGATAACATTTGCACTGTTTCCTGTGCCCTGCCTTGTGGCAAATGTCTATCAGAATAAGTGAAAATGTGTACCTCCTGCTAGTCTGTAAAATATTCACTTGTTAAGGTTTAAAAGTATCTAAAACAGTATAGCCTGTCTTAATTAACTTGGAGGAAAGAAAAAGCTCTTATTTAAACAATATCAGCAGCCAGATCTGAGGCCTATAGTGACCATACAGTTCCAAGATTTCAAATTTCAGCCAGAAATTCACTATCATCTGCTACCTGGCTCAAGACAAGAGCAGTATATGAGCAATTAACTGCACACAAACACACATACATAAATAAAACACACACAAACAAAAAGGTGTATCTAAAATTCCGAAAATTGAGTTAATGGATAAATAAAATCACAATTCTCTCTTTAATACGAGTATGGGTAGATTGATAACACTGTGAAATTAAATTATCTCTTTTCCACTGAAACGTAACAGATGATGACACAGGCTCTAGTTATGTTGTTTTGCCATAGCACTTCAAAAATCCTGAAAGCTTGTTTGGAAGGAAATGTTCATATATTTGCACTGAATCTGTGTGATTGGGACTGGCAATCTAGCACTTATTAAACATAAAATGCTAAAACTCCCACTGTTATGGGAGTTGTATTTCTACAAATGTCTCTCTAAATTCAGTTTCCTATAGAAGATGTGTCTATAATAAAAAGGAATTATTTCCCTCTAGAAGGTCCCTTTATAATTTCCTCTAAACTCATAAGCTACATGAGCATTTTATACAGGTTTAGATTTGTTTTTCATATTAATTCTGTCCTTTTCACTCTTTGCACATTGTAGGCATGTACTTTAAAGCATGTTTTTCTCATCTCCTTCTGATACTGTGCTGATTCCTCTCAGAAACATCAACATTTCTTAGGAAAAATGTGAGTAAGGGCAAAATCAAGACAGCCTAAAAGATTATGGTGTCAATATGGTACAACTTTAGTCTGTACCATCTTTGTAGTGGTTCTTCTTTTACTGTTTTTATATTCCTCCCAATCTTGACAGATTTTTGCAATTTCATTGCAAATATATGTGCTAAAGGTGATAGTAAAAAGATGGACTAGGGAAGCATGTGCTACATCTATTTGGTTCCACAAAGAAAACAACTTATTTGTCTAAATCTATATCTTAAGGCAGGGATGCCATAGGCTAAGGGGAAAACTAATATGAAGATTTCTGCTTACTATAATTCAGGAGTTCATGGGTTTAATTTCAAATTAAATAAAATTTATTTTAATTGTGTGAGGGGGTAGTTATCTTTAGGCATCTTGCTGTACAGAGGAGCTGTAGCCAGTGACTCCATCAAACCCTGATCAACTCACTATCCTATCACCTAACAGCTGCTCTCAGTGTTCAGATAAGTCTGGATCCTGAAACACGGATGCTGTCACAAGAAATTTTATTTGCTGGAGCAAGATGAAACATAGCAAAGTTTACTCTGCAGCACCACTAAAAGCTGACAAAAGATCTTCATTATCAATCACCCTTTTGTTGATTCTCTAAAGGACAAATCCTGTCAAGAGAGGCTCAACCCCAAAAACATTAGTTTTTGATATCAAAGATGGAGTTTTATTTCTTTTAGGCAGGTAGTGCAACAAAATGTTTCAGGATTACCAGCCTTTGTTCTTGTGGGTGATTTTAACCTACCAAACATCTGCTGGGAATTTAATACAGCAGAAAAGAGGCAGTCCAGGAAGTTTTCAGAGTATGTGGAGGATAAGTTTTTGTCCCAGCTGGTGAGTGAGACCACCAGGGGAAAGACTGTGTTAGATCTGTTGTTTGCAAATAGAGATGGGCTGGCTGGAGGTCACTTGGGGCATAGTGATAATGAAATTGTAGAGTTCTCCATATTTGGTGAAATCTGGAGGCACATCATTAAGACTTTTAGATTGGACTTCTGGAGGGCAGACTTTGTCCTCTTCAGGAGACTTAGAGTTCCTTGGGAAGCAGCCTTAAAAACACAGGAGTCCAGGAAAGGTGGGCATGTAGGAAAAAAATTTAGGGAAGCCAAAGCTCCATTCTTAATTTGTCAGCTTTTGTAAATGACAATAAAAATGTTTTTACAAATATATTAATGACAAAAGGAAGGGTAAGATCAACCTTTGTTCTCTACTGGATAACGGATGAGGAGAAAGCAGAAGTGCTTAAAACTTTCTTTGCCTCACTCTTTAGTGTGAAGATGGCTTGTCCTCAGGACAGCTCTCCTCCTGGGCTGGTGGATGGTGTCAGGGAGCAGAATGGTCCACCTGTTGTCCAGGAGGAGGCAGTCAGAGAACTGCTGAGCTGCTTAGATGTTCATAAATCTATGGGCCCAGATGGCATCCACCCCAGGGTGATGAGGGAGCTGGCAGATGAGTTTGTGAAGCCTCTCTCCATCATTTACCAGCAGTCCTGGCTCACTGGGAGGTTCCAGATGACTGGAAGCTGGCCAATGTAACACCCATTCACAAAAAGGGTGGGAAGGAGGATCCTGGTAATTACAGGCCAGTTAGCCTGACCTCAGTACTAGGTAAGGTTATGGAACAGTTTATACTGAGTGCCATCACACAGCACTTAGAGGATGGCCAGGGTATCAGACCCAGGCAGCATGAGTTTAGGAGGCGCAGGTCGTGTGTAACTAGCCTGATCTCCTTTTATGACCAAGTGACCCGCCTGGTGGATGCAGGAAAGGCTCTGGATGCTGCGTACCTGGACTTCAGCAAGGTTTTTGGCACTGTCTCTCACAGCACACTCCTGGAAAAGCTGGCAGCCCACCACTCTGAGTAGTTCTCCTACAGAACCAAATCCACCAATTCTTAGGCATTTTTATAATAATACTCGGGCAAAATTGAAAGAAAATCCCCACATGGGGCACCAGATATGACGCAATGACCTTTGGTGCTCTTAGCACCCCAACTTTGTGTCGGATTATCTTTTAAATGAGCAAAGCAGCTAATAGTTACTAAGAGGCTGTTTATAACAAAAACATATCAGTTTCAAAAGGCACAGACACAGACGTCAAAGTCCATGCTAAGTACAGAGTCCCAAATAGAAGCAGAAGCTGCTCTTGTCAAGGTCTCGGGAAGCTAATGTTGCTGCAGCAACTCCTATCTTCCTCTTGGGTGTTGATGCCGGTCAGCAAAGTAAAGCAAAGCAATAGCAAAAAGCAAATGGCAAAAGCAGTGGCAAAAGCACTAGCTCTCCCCAATACATAACATTATTAGGATTTTTCCAACAGGCTAGGATGCAAACTGGGACCACCACTTCTTAACCTATTAGAATTCTAATTTCTTAACACACTAGAATATGTATAAAATGTGCATACAACCTATCTTTTTCTATCTGAAAAATGTAAGCAATATTCTTACTGGAGCTCTATCATGTCTAAGCACTGTCTAAAACCTTGTTTCTGGAGCCTGAAAGGAAAACATTGCTATGTTTTTCAGCCTTCACTAGAACTCGCACTTCTACTCTGGCTTTTGAACCTTTCACTCACTAAAAGCACTGAAGCTCATTCTTAAACTTACTGACTCACTCATCCCAAAACTTAAACTTACGCCTCTGCTTTATGTGTGAGTAACTGAACATGCTTCAATCTATCCAAAGACTTTAATTCAATCCCTGCACTCTGATTTCTCTCTGAAGAAGAATTCAGAGAGACCTGGCTCACTGACTTCAACATAGGACCACATAATTGCTGCTTAAAAGTCTAAAATGTGCCAACAAAATGGTGTAAACTATTATTTAGAATGGCTCATTGCTTAAAGCAATGCAGAGGTTAGATGTGGTAGGGTTTTTTATGCTAATCATTGGGAGAGAAATAAACCCCAAGAAAATGGAAATACAGTGGAAATATATATAAGAATAAAGTCTTTTATAAGGCCAGCAACATGCGATGGATATGTCAAACACATGTCAAACTACTTCTTTACACACCCTGGAATTTCTCAACGTGCTGAAATGTGACACTAATGTTAAGGATGGTGATATACTTGGATACTCTACTGGTGAGTACAAATGGAATAATTAGAATATTTGGGTTACAATTTAAAAAAATAAATAAAATAAGCCTGATGCACAATAACACCTTTCCCACAATTCAGCTGATACTGCCAGTATGTATGAAGACCTTACCATGTGTTTTCTGAATACTGTGTTCTCAATTAAAAAATGGTTTGCATGCTGAAAGAGTGAAAATCTATTATAATGGCCACAAATATTAAGGTAGTTATGTAATTTTGGTGTGATTGGGATATATGAATTGGAAGAGGAGATCTGGTGCCAACAGCAAATTGATGATGATGTCCAATGAAATTTGTAAGTGTTTGGGATCCATGTTTCCCGGGAACACCACATGGACCAGCAGGACCTTTTATATCAGGATTTTTTTTTCTGGGAAAAGCGGTAACTGTTACCTGCTCAATAAAATATGTTTCTATTGTTTGCAATTCTGCAGATGCCAGTAATATGTTGTAATTCTATCTTAGAAAAAGCAATGACTGTACTCATTTGCATGCAGCAGATATGTAGCTGGTCATAGGTTAGGATTTCATTGCCAGCATGGAAGACCTGGAAATGTTTTTCTTTTGACATTAAGGAAAATTTCTGGGCTGTCACTGTAGTCTTAGCATATTCTAACATATTCTTGGCATATTTTGAGGCTCAAATCTAGCAACTCTGTCTGAAAATTAAAATCAGCCTTCTGGCATTATTTCTTGTTTGCAAATAATCAATATTTAGGATATTTGTTGGGTTTTTTGTTTGTTGATTATTTTCTGTGTTTTCTTGTGTAGTGTTTTGGGGTTTTTTGCAATTTGATGGTTTTATTTGTTTGATTTTTTTGTGAATGAATCCCTTTTTTTAGACAATACTTAAGATAGCATTTTAAAGATGGGATTTGAAGTAAATTTTTGAATTCCCTGAATAAGATTATATTCGCCTTTTTTAACTTTCCTAGCTTTCACCATTTCTTTGGTAGCTTTCTGGATTTGATTTATATACAGAAATATGCTACATGGAGTTAATGTAGAAATTTAAATGCTTTCTAATCAGTGCAGCTCCACACAGAATGTACTGGATCTGCTCAGTTTTGCATGAGCAAATACTGTAAGGCATTAGCCTAAAAAGCCAAAGTCTTGTAGAAGTGCAAATAAAACTACTGTCACATTCTACACAGTCATCTTCAAATGTCAACCTGAATAAAACCTTAATGGTTTAAAGGGAATACCAAATATTCTATGAATACCTTTGGACAATTCTTGTTCCTTCTATTTCACCAAAATCCTTTTTCCTTTCCAGTGCCAAAGTAGCTTTGCAATCACCAAAACTTGGGGTAGATGCTATGATATGACTGGTTCTCTACAGAGCCTCCTGTCATTTGTTTGTATACTATGTCTTGTCAGCAAGCCTTTACAGGTCTATGTTGTAATACAAGTAGTTAGTGTTTGTATTCAAAGTTATTTAAAGTATTTTAAGGCATATATAGGATATTAATTGCAGTAATTTCATGAGTATAAGGGACACCGGCCTATAAGGCATACTTTTTTTTTTTTTTTTTTTTTCCCCCCAGCGAGGATCCGCGTGCAACAAAGTAACAAATCAGCAATGAATTGTGCAATAGCAGGGTTTACTGGCTCGGCCCCTGTCCCACTCGCTGGGGAGTTGCCCCAGCCTCGCTCAGCTTGAGGCTGCTGCGGGCTCACACTTCCGGGTTGGCGAATTTCTGCATTTCGTCCATATATAAACCACTCCGGGGTATAAGGCACACTTCTGGATTCAGACCAAAATTTTAGTCAAAAAGGTGCGCCTTATACACGTGAAATTACTGTATTTTTTATTAACTGGGTTGGTTGTTTTTTTCACATTCCTTATCTTTCCCTTTCTAATTTCAGAATCACACTGTTGATGAGGTTAACAGAAATCTGTTCGGTAGTTTTGATGGGGTTTTTGGAAACAGTTTATATCTTTTTTACAGGTCAGTATAATTTTAATATAGACATATCACATAGTTTCTTTTGAAGCATGTTTTCCATTCCTAAGTACGCTGACATCGAGATAAGGTTGCTCTGTTCACTACAGCTACAGGAATACAAGAGGTACCTGAAAGAAATATTCTGAAAGGGAAATAACATATGCTGTGTAAAAGTCATAGGCTGACAATGCTATCTCAGAAGGGAACTATTAATGAAAAAAATTTACACAAGAGAAAAATATCACTTTTCTGAAAGTTTAGTAAAGACAGCAGATCTCGACTTGAGAAAGGGTCAAAAAATAGAAAAGAATTGAATTGTCAGTGCTGTAATACTCAATCAAATTCTTAAGGTTCTGCCTGTGAAATTTTGATGTTCAGCTGAATTTATACATTTCTGTGAACCCAGAGTATTCTTCCGGTTGTCTAAGTTATGCTGGTGTGTTTGACATATTTATCCTCCATTTTCTCATGCAATTTAATGCGCAAAATAAAAATATGCATGTCAAACACCTCAAATTTGTGATTTCAACAGGTTTCTCTGCCTGCTAGAGGTTGTATAAGCTACTATTAAGGACTTAAAGGACAGTTGCTAATAAGGCAACATAGGCCGCATCTTCCCTCTAATATTCTGAATAGAACTCAGCAATTTTGGCATTGCTAATACTTTTGTGCCGTTTTTTATTCTGCATGTGTGTGATGTCACGTCACATTGAATTGTCACAGTTTTTGGAAATAATCAATTGATTTTCAGTTATGTGTCTGAAAGATTTGCTAATAAAAAACATAAAAAAGAAAAAGAAAATGAAAATATTTCTCGATTTCTTCATCTCCTTCTGGTGGTCTGATAAATGGCATTTCCAGCAGTGCTCTTTTGGTTGCCATAAAAACCTTGTTTGATTTATGATAAATGTTAATTGCCTTCATATAGCTTCCAGCCTGTCCAAGTGAGTGTTCTAAGACAATAAATGCCATGCTTATTCAAGCACACTGTGTACAGAATATTATCTATTAAAGCCACTGTGGATTAAATGAAGCAGATAATATGTGATGAAATGTTTATTTCCTTCTTTTGGATCACAAGACAAGTATGTATTACTGCTATATACTACTATGTATAGCTAGATATCTTGCCTGAAGGAAGAGCGTTCCTTTGCAATTGTGTGGCTCTAATGCACCGCTTTGTTTCTTTACACTTCTCTTTTTCTTTACACTGCATGTACATTTCTTTTTCTGGTGAAGCAGGAAAGCACACACTTAGCTGGAGAAGAAATAAATTTTCTTGGGGCAAAATATTATTGCAACCTAAGGTGAAGCAAACTGGGAAGGCAATAAATTCAAATGAAGAATGTTCTTTAAAAAATCAACAGCAGTGCCTCTAAAATAGATATTATATTGTCAGTGTTATTTTTTCATCCAATACAAAAAAATGAGAAAGTTTACTGTATTTGACTAAATACACCCAATATACTCTTAGAATTGTGAAAACTCATACTATATCCCTTTCATGTCTATTTTTTTAGGACACTTTGCCTTGAGGGACTTGGCATCAAGTAAATCCATCACAGAAAAGTATCAGCAGTGACACCTCTATGGCTGCATTGCATGATGAAAGATTATAGGTTGTGATCATTGCAGCTTCCTCACAGCATCATTACCAACCTCCCTCAATCTCAGACAAACTCTGAAATGCCTTTTAACCTCACAATCCCATACAAGGCTTACTTAGAATATTTTAATTATCTTTGTTCTAAGGGAGGCACAGGATTTCTGTCTGCATCTGTACCTGTATCTGCATGATAGCTGTATCTCCTCAGTTCCTCTCTATCTCTCTCCCCCTCATCTAATCTCACCTCCATCTAATCTGTATCTAAATCTTTATAATCTCCATCTCATCTACAGGTATAATAATAGAATCATTAAGTTTGGGAAAGGCCTCTAAGATCACTTAATCCTATAATTAACATAACATTGCCATTTTTACCACAAAACAGTGTCCTTACATGCCATATCTTCATGTTTTTTTGACTCTTCCAGGGATTCAGGACTGGCCCTCTTTTTAATCTCTCTGTTATTTCTTCAGAACATGCATGTAAAGAGGAAATCATGGTATTTCCAATGCTCAATAATGTGCGGTTTCTGATTAAACATGGCTATTATCAAACAAGAAGTGCTGAAAACTGAAAAATATGCAAAATACACAAAAGTTAATAGTCTGGATTGTTATATATGTATGAACAAGTGTCCTGAAATTAGTGGGAGCAACTTAATTGAAAAGTAACTTGACTTTTGCTTGCCAAATAAATGCATCTTTTTCTGTCATATTTATGTTTTAATGTATTTTCCATTATGCATCTCAGCCTACTGGCAATACTCTCAAAAAACCCCATACTCAATCATTAAAGAACGTGCTTGAGCATCCTGTCTGTAAATGTACCAGCATTTACCTTGAAAACAAAATCTAGCTTACACTTTCTTTTCCAAAAGGCCAAATAAAATATCATTTGACTCAATCTTTCATAGGAAAAGAATGCTATATATTTTTTGATAGAAGTGTCGCAGCTTTTATCTTCTACTTTAGCAGTGTACCTACTAAAATTGTTTTTCCTTCTCAGTAAAAACACACATTTTAATATAAGTTTTGGGAGTTTGTCCATTTCTCAGTTTGAGTGAAAATGTATTTTGCAAAACTTATCATTTTCAGAAAAAGAGAATATATCACATAGCTCAAAAATGCAGATTTTTCTGTAATTCATTAACCTTGCAATAGGTGTTAATGATAGAAGAAACCCCTGTAAGGTTTTGACTGATGTGTTTTATCATTTTTCTTATAAGATTTGCTATTTAAGATTTTCCAGCATTGACATCCTGGTGTTCAAGTCTTGGTGAATTGAATTCACCAAGTTCAGTTCTGAGGTGTAGTCTATAGATTTAGAGAGCCTACTGTTGCTTTTGAGCTTTGGGTGCCATTCCTCCCATGCCTTGTCATACAACAAATGTATTTCCCTATAAATCAAATCAACATTTTTCTAAGTCTTAAAAAAAGATATATTGCTTTTGCTGAAACTTGCTAGTTATTGGGTCAAAAGTATTTTCATATAATTTTTTTGGTGCATTTTTGCAATGTGTGCAATATATGCACGCAAATTTGTGTTATAATAACATATAATTGATTCTTGGTTTTGAAAATCAACTCTTCTTACCAGATTATATACAAAACTTGTTTATCTATGCTCAGTTTTAATCATGCTGTGGTAGATGTATTTGAAGACAAGCTCACATTTGGGATTTGAATGCCTGCCAACAGGTAGACTAAAAGACAAAACACTTTTTTCAGATTTTATAATTATCTCAAAAGCTAATGCATAAAGTGAATATGCATAAAATCTGTTTTTATTAATTTGCTCATTAGGATTTTTAAAACTTTTGAAACCTTAATAATCTGGAGTTATTTTTGTTGGGGTTTTTCATTTGTTTATTTTTTGATTTGAGGTTTTTTGAGGGGGCTTGGTTTTTTTGAGGGTTTTTTTTTGATGGCACATGAGAATAGAACCATGATATGCTTTTAATTTCTTATGGAAAAATAAGAATTAGAAATGTACTTTGCATTAAAGGTGATAATTGGGCATTAATTATTCCGAGTAGCACTTTCTGTAGTCTCTAAGAAGCATGCATGGCAAGAGACTGGAAACAAAACGTGGTTGCTTTAGTTTGACCCTCATGTAAATGTGTAAATAAAAATATCCCAAAGGGAATAAAAATCCCAATTTAATGCTGCATTCCCAAAGGAATACCAGTTAACCTTGAAGATTTATATAACAAAAGATTAATACAGATCTTTGTGATGTATCAGTTGTTACCTTACTTTTCTTTTTTTTTTTTTTTTACCTTTATGTTTCGAAGATGACAACAAGAATTTCTGCAGTCTTTGGTATTGAGGAAATCAAATCATGACACATAAATTAACCCAGAAGACTTCAGTGTTAATCTGCATTTGACATGTAAACATGTCTATAAAATGTCTGTTTTCTAAATATTTTCCTTGCTAATCTGTGCAACAGTTGACTGGTGGTTTGATTTTTTCATGGTGAACTGGTTTTGGCTGAGGAAGAGTTAATTTTCTTCACAGTATGGGGCTGTGTTTTGGATTTATACTGAACAGGGTTGATAAAATAGAGATATTTCAGTTATTGATAAGTAGGGTTTACTCAGAGCTAAGGCCTTTTCTGCTTTTTTTTTTCTGCCAAGCTGCTAAGGAAGTTGGGGATACTAATGTGTATCAGTAGTTATTGCCACCTGCCATAGATTTTCCATTTAATATCACAAAGCAAGTAGTACTGAAAAACTCATAGGTTCACAACTAAATTCTTTGACACAATCACAGCTGGGATGACTTGAATATGTGTAGTATCATTCTGTAAATTATGCATGTAACCTAGGAAAAGGCAGCCTTATAAGGCTGTGTGATACATTCCCACTGTGCAGTGCATCTCAAGTAATTTTTCTTCTATTCTCTTGATATTTTCACTGACCTTTTTCTCTAAGATAATTCAACAAAGTATTTTTTCACCTGTTTGCTGAAGGAAATATATTTTTCTTGTGTTGCTTTTGGATGCAAAGTGTTTTATCAGGAGAAAGTATATTTTAAGCCCAAATTTACCCTTAGAGAGAAAGAAACAATGGGAGGTTAATGACTGAAGTTTCAAGGTGGTGGTAATCACAGAAGTCAAGGTGAGAAGTGATTTCATTTTTTACAGAGTAATATAACTGCATTTTAGATTAATATGAACTCACATAATATGAAAAATTACCTATTATTCTTTGAAAAAAGATATTGAACACCTTAGTCTTTCTAATATAACAAATCTATTCAGATGCTCTGCATTTTGTTTATGGACAAACTTTAATGCAGAAATCAATAATTACCTGTTTTTTTCTTTCTGGGATATTGAAGAGAAGGGACAAAAAATGTAGAAAGAAAATGAAAAGAGCAGCAAAAGAAATTAAAGAAATTAATGGGAAAAATTGTTCAAATAATTTGCATATTTAGCTAAATGTAAATTTAGTGAATATTTAGCCCAACAATTAGACCATCATCAGGTAGTGGAATGCATATTTACCACACAACACATCTGACCCTGTGGATAATATCCCACTTTCTTTCACTGTATATACACATGCCAAAAAATGAAACTACACTTCAAATTATATGTTTTATAATGAGTCATGAGAACTTTATTGCTTTACAGAAATATAATGCCATAATAACTCATGCATCTGTAATCGCAAAAATGTTGAGACTGATGGTTTCATTTGTTTGGTTAGTTGGTTGATTGGTTTTGGTTTTTTTTCTACTACTTCCCTTAAACTTGGTAGTTTAATAATCAGGAACACATCTGCCCATATTCTATTTTCAGAACTGAGAAACACAGTTTTAGTTGACTTTAACGTTAGTTGGCATTGCTTTTTTTTGAACTACTTTGACTAGAGTGAACTTAGTTAAGTTAAAAAATAATAATTCATAACCCTCAGTAGAACAAAACTGAACAAAACCAATTAAACAGCCATAGGAGTTTAGAAATGGTAATATATGTCAAAATTTAATGTACCTGACTTTCTTACAAAAAAAACCTTCATAAATACTTGCTTGTAAGAGAAAACTATGTGCTGCAACCTATTCTAGAATACAAGAGTGTAGTCCACAATATTTCTGTCAGTTCTCAGTGACTTCATATAGTTCACTACTGTTTAGAATAAGATTCTACATTGCCATGCATATGAATGCAAAATTTACTTAATTGTGGGCAAACAGCCCAATGCAGCTTCTTGTCTAACTTTTTCTCCTAAAAACCATTGCTGAACTGTTCAAGAACTGAGGCAATATACACCTACATATGAAGATCCTAAATATGTAATTGGATTTTTATGCATATGCTTCATAGAGAAAACTAAACTTCCAGTACAGAAATTATTCCATTTCCTTTTAATTTTATTCTTATTTTTCCTTCCCAAACTGTAAAGATTCAGAAAAACCATGTTTCATCAAACCAAAGGTTTGATGACCACCTGTGGAAGAGACCAGGATGTTTTTTTCCCAAGGAAATACTTCTCTATTGTTGTGGGCTGGGGGAGTTTTTAGAAATTTTTCCCATTATTATGTTAAGCTGGCCGGGCGGCTCCCCTGTTACCCGTTAAGTGC
>PYHW01009260.1:1350841-1397647 GCA_013186435.1 Turdus rufiventris | reverse complement strand
AGGGGATTTTCACTATCCAATTCTTGAAAGAAAAAACTCTCGCCTTTTCCTTTTTCTTGCAATACTGTCCCTTTAAACCAGGACATCTATAAATATTTTGTACAAATTTTAATATGTACAGAACGATAACTGACTGCAAATGTGAGAAACTGGTTAGGTTTTTACCCTGGCTCTTTGGTGCTCCCGTGAGTGTGTGTCATGGTTTACCGAAATCTGGTTTTCAGTTGGGGCGGTGTTTCCCAGTGGGGACCTGGCAGAGCCAATCAGCTGGCTAGTTTTGAACATTGACACCAAGTTAAACCACTTAAAAGAGTTGGATATGCCTTTGTGGAAAAGCACGTTTAAAAATAAACGAAACCCGGGAAAAACTCTCTTGGCTTCTGGCCTTTGAACAGCTAACCAAGCCAGGCCAGCATAACCCAGCTGAGATTTCCTGTGCTCTTGGGGCTGATGAGAAGACCCTCCAGCATGATGCAGTGATTCAGTGTAGAAAACAGAGACTCTGAAAATAGCTTATACCTTTTAACAGTAGGTTTGAGATGGCACTTATAGGCTATGTAATAAGAAGTACTCTGACAGTGAAGCAGAACTCTAATCACCATTTCTGTTTTGGGGCTTCCTTTGCTGTTTTTAGTATTTGTGTAGGCACCTGTGCTGAACAGATGGGCTTCCTCATATGTGATTTGTGAGTGACCTTTCAGTTTCAGCAACTTTCCTGTCGAGTTATTCATGGATTTTGGTCTTCAAAGAGACAAGAGCAGTTGTTGTTTGCTGTAAAGTTGTTTATTGCAGAAGCCCATCAGTCTCAAAACAAGAGTATGAAATGTGGAAGTCCGTGTGAGAGTTATTTGGCATAGAGTACAGTAATTTCATGATTACAAGCCACACCATTTTGACTAAAATTTTGCTCCCACCCTGGAAATGCAGCTTACACTCAGGGGCGGCTAATATGTGAAAAATTTTCTGAAATTTTCAACCCCAGAAGTGCCAGCCAGGGTGCTGAGCTGAGCACCTGCCAGTAAAACCCGGGTTTTTGCGATTGTTACAAATTGGTTACTCTGTTTCGTGGCTGGTGGAGCCGGCTCCGTGCTGGCAGTGCGAGACGGGGAGGGAGGCAGGGGGCTCCCTCCTTCAGGCAGCGCAGCCCAGGGGAGAGGCAGGGGGCTGCTGCTGCCACGGGAGTGGGGGGGCTCCTGTCCCCACCTGCTGCTGCAGGAGCTGGGGGGATCCTTCCTCGCCTGCTGCTGCAGAGTGGGGGGGCTCCGTCCCCGCCTGCCACCGGCGCCGCAGGTGCCAGCGGGCTCCGTCCCTGTCTGCTGCCATGGGGCAGTGCCGGGCCAGGGCGAGCGAGCCCAAGTGGCACCAGTGGCCAGCCCCAAGTGGCTCTGCCGAGTGGCAGTGCCGAGCTGGGCCACCTGGCCCCGTCGGCAGCCCCGAGCGGGCCAAGCCCGCACAGCCCAAGCCAAGCCAGTAAACCACAATCCCTCAATTTTGTTACTACTTGGCAACTTTGTTGCACGTGGGTCCTCGCTGCGAATGACAGAGCGGCTTATAATCAGGTGCGGCTTGTGTATGGACAAAGAACGAAATGTTGCCAACACCCGGAGATGCGGTTTATAGTCAGTGTGGCTTGTAATCGTGAAATTACTGTACCGAATAGAAGCAACAGTAGCTCCCTGGTATGAAGTCCTGAACAAAGGCAGCAACTGCAGCTTCCCTTCTTCTTCTGAGTGGCAATGATCGTGGTGAAGGGAGAGAGTTCTCACCTCAATACATGGATTTTTATTTGCAAATTGCCCAATGTGATAAAAGCAAGAACCTAAAACATTTGTTCTAAACCTATTACAATTCTAATTCCATAGTTAGGAAATAGTGTTAATCCTTACACATAACTTGCACATGTAGCTCTGTCTATTCAGGCAAATGGTTTATCTGTTCTGTCTAAAAAATGTAAGCAGTGTTTTTACTATGTTTTCATTATGTTTGGGGATAAGTTTTTGAACTTTTACTGAGGCCTATACTTTGCACTGCTTTCTAGGGCTTTTTACTCTCTTTAGGTACTGAAAGCATATTCTCACTTTCTTAAAACTTAGACTTCTACTTAATAACAATACTTAATGTAACTTAATAATATTTATACTCTTCAAAAACTAAAGCTTCCACTTCTACTTCATGTTGGTGTGACTTTATGTACTTTAATTTCTCTGAAGGTATTAATTCAATCCCTGCATTCTGTCTCTCTCTGAAAGACTCACAGAAGCTTCTGTTTTACACTCCCAACACTTTCCCATACATTTTCTATAGATATTTTTTCCTTCTTTTCTGAAGTTTGCTCTTCTCCCAGCTGCAGAGGTTTCAATTGAATGAAAGTCATTAAGAGACAAAGATAGATGGGCTTAGTCTTCCTAATCCTGGTACATAGCATTCTCTGGAACATACATTTTCAGTAAATATTCTTGCTTTCTCTGCTTTTTAATTATCACAAAAGGTTGGAATTTTACTTTATTAAGATTATTTTATACTCTTTTTAAAAACCAAAAATCAAGTATTTTATTGGATTTTTGTTATTTACTGCAAAGGAAAAAATGAAAGTTCGGAAAAGTTTGGGGGTTTTTGGTTGGGTTTTTTTGTGGTTTTTGCAAGTCAAGAGTTTCTCTACTTCACCATTCTGTTTCTGGGAGTGCTCAGATACAAAACCTTAGGAAAAATACAAAAATGCAAATATAGAGTTGATCTATGTCTTACTGTGTCAGTCATGTCAAACTTGGATACTGATGCACTTTGAGCTGAAAACAGTAGTTATCTTTTTGTTTACCATTACTTTGGGTTATTGGATTAGAAACTGGCAGGATGGCTAGGTCTAGAGGGTGGAGGTATATGGAGTTAAATCCAGATAGTGGCTGGTAACTACTGGGATTCCCAAGCGTCAGTTTGGTGGCCAGTTCCTGTTTAATATCTTTATTAATTATCTGGATGAGGGGATCAAGCGCATCCTCAGTAGCTTTGCAGAAAACACTATGATCAGTGGGAGTGTTGCTCTGCTGGTAGGCAGGAAGGCTGGATCAATGGGTCAAGGCCAAAGGTGTGAGATTCATCAAGGCCAAGTGCTGGATCCTGCAGCTGAGACATAACAATACCATGCAGTTCCAGAGGCTGGAGGCAGACTGGCTGGAAAGTGGCCCAGTGGAAAAAAATCTGGGTGACCTGGTCAATGGTGCCTGAATGTGAACCAGGAGAGTGCCTGGGTGGCCAGAAAGACCAATGGCATCCTGACCTGTATAAGCAATAATGTGGCCAGCAGGACAAGGACAGTGATTGTCCCCTTGTACTCAGCATTGTTCTGAGCTCATCTTGAATTCTATCTATTTCTGGGCCTCTCATGAAGAAAGAGATTCAGATGTTGAAGGTGCACAGAAAAGAGCAATGGAGCTGACAAAGTGTCTGGCAAACAAGTCGTGTGAGGTATAGTTGAGGTTGCTGAGTTGTTAAGCCTGGAGAAAAGGAGGCTGAGGAGTGATCTTTGAAGAGGTTGTAGCCAGGTGGGCGACAGTCTCTTCTCCCCAGACAGCCAGTGACACAACAAATGGATATGGCCTTAAGCTGAACCAGGAGAGATTCAGGCTGGACATCTGGAGGAATTTCTTCATGGAAAAGGTTGTTAAACACTGGAATGGACTGCCCAATAAAGCAGATGGATTCTCCATACCTGGAAGAGTTCCAGAAACATGCAGAGACAAGGTGGTGATCAGTCAAAGGTTGGATGCAGTGATAGCAGAACATTTTGCCAACTAAACTGATTCTGTGATACTGACAAATAATTATGTGGCGCTTAGAATATTTTGATTTGAAAGGGATCCAAAAGCATCAATGAAGTCCAGCTCCTGTCCCTGCACAGGACAGCCCAAAGAATCACAATTGCCTGAGTGGTTATGGAGATCTGTCAGGATGGTGCTATGACAACTGTTCTGGTGAGTCTCTTCCAGTGTCCAGCCACCCTCTGGGGAAGGACCATTTCCTCATATCCAATCTAAATCTGCCCTGATATAACTTCAGGATATTTCCTCAAGTCCTGTTACTGTCACCACAGAGCAGGGATCAGTGCCTGCCCCTCCTGTTCCCCTCACAGGAAGCTGTAACTGCAGTGAGGTCTGTCCTCAGTCTCCTCCAGGCTGAGCAGACCCAGTGACCTCAGATACACCTCGTAATGGTTCCCCTCAAGGCCGGTCCCCATCTTTGTTGCCCCCCTTTGGATGTTCTCTAAAAACCCAATGTCTTTCTTATTCTATGTCACCCAGATCTGCCCCCAGCACTCGAGGTGGGGCCATCCCAGTGCAAAGCCCTTGCCCTGCTGGCAGTGCTGTGCCTGATGCCCCCCAGGACACAGGTGGCCATCCTGGCTGCTAGGGCGCTGCTGGCTCATGTTCAGCTTGCCACAGAGCAGGACCCTGTGGTCTATCACCCCCCCCCACTTAAAGGCCACACTGTCATCTGAGAAATGCTCTTTAGGCCTTGGCCTTGAAAACAGCACCCAGCCCCAGCTCCTCCAGAGCTCGTCAGAAACACTGTCTGCTCCCAGGAAACTGCTGCTGTCTAACAAGATCCTCTTCTTCTTATGAACCGCCTTGGAAACAGTTTTTCTTGCCTGAGCAGCATAACATTCTTGTTCTCACACTTTCTAAGAAAGTGCTGCCCCAAACTGTGGCCTGGATTAAACACTGTAATGACTAAAGCTCACTGTCTTGTGACTCTATAAGCAGTGATCCAAAATGAGACCCTTGGAGCATTTCTGGACTGCAGCAATCTGCAAACAGCAATCTCCCTCTGAGCCAGAGGTAGCAAACCTCTCAGAGGTAGCAAACTCACATTAGCTACAATTGGAGGATTGTTGAAACACAGTTTATACTGGGCTGATACCCCGACTCTTTGAGACCCAGCTCTTTGCCCTTTAGGAGATGCACAGACGTCCAAAGTGAGAATTTCACTGATCTCTGAAGGAAATTTTTCATAGGTGCCTTGTGTGTACTGATACTTTATGCACACAGTACTATAGCAAGTCTGGAAAAAATGCTTCTTTCTAGGATGTTTATGCACCTTATATATCTAAGTCAGGCAAGTAAGTAAAGTTAAGTCATAAGCTAAGTGTTGCTAAGTGTTTTTCCTTAGCTAAGTTAAATACAACTTTGAAATTATAAATTAGGTTAAATGCTGTCAAGTATTATTTATCTGTTAAATTATTAAGGTTAAGTTATAAGTTAAGATATAAATTAAGTTAGGTATAAGTTAAGTGTTGCTCCTTTGTTGAATTGTCATGTTTGAGGTATGAGTTAAAGAGTGCATTTGAGTGCTGTTAAGCTTTTAGGCTGTGTTACTTTTTATCCTTTCCCTCACTGTCCTCTTGTTACACGTACTTAAACACACCCCCCCACACACCCCACCCCAGATAGTTATCAGTGAATTTCTGTTTTGATTGGCTGGATTTTGCTTGGTTTTGCTGTTGCTTGTTCTCCCTGGTTGTGTCTTAACTGTTCTGTAAGTAGGAAAGTGAATCTTGCCAATGGATTTTGTTGTACTGTTACTTAATATTAAATATGGCTTTAGTTTATATCCTTGCCAGTGGGGTTATAAATGATCTCAAACACTCATTTGTAACAATTTAGCACAGTGAGCATACTGGCAAGTAATATCACTGACTGCTTACAAATACATGGAAAGTCCAAGTCCTGAGTTCTCAGACAATTGGGCTCAGGATAATTGGCATGACCGGGAAGCTGTGAAAGAACATTTAAAAGTTGCTAGATGCCATTCAAAGAACAGGGAAGATAAATTATTTGCAAAATGCTAGGCACCTGTCTAGGAGATGCCTGCCCGAAAAGATATTATTAAAGGGAAACAAGAACTGAAAACTAAACTGCTTTAAGAAAGTGAAATTGGGAAAGTGACCAAGTTATTTTTGTCTCTGTAAACAGAACAACTGCAGAGACAGTTACAGGAGGAACAGAAAGTGAAATACAATCTGGTAGAAAAAGTTGAGCTAAGGTTTATTCAGGCTCCAAAATCTTCTGAACTTTGGTGTTCAGGACAGGTAAATTATACCCAAAAACCCAACCCTGTTTGAGCTAACTAGGATGGCTAATTTACTAAAATGCTAAGATTGTAAGCCAGATGAAACTGCAACTGATTATTTATGGTGTGTTTGTTTAACTGAGGGAGACTCAATCCTATTGAATGGTGGAGAGGTGAAACGATTCTGAATCCTTTGGTCCCTACCCCGCAAATGATCCCCGCTTGATAACAGAGTGGCCTACTGGGCTGGTGAAATAGATGTGCAGGAGAGAGGAGAGCCTCTAGTAATATTATTAAATCTGTGAATGACATCTTCCCTTCCATTACAAAAGCCGCCTGCATCCAAGTCATGCATGATTGATCTCAATCACTTGCTTTCATAACAGACCCCCACTTCCCTTTCTATAACCTCTTATTCCCTAGCCTGTCTCTATGTCCAGGATTGCCCTATCCTACAAGCAGAATCCAGTACTTTACCTTGTTAAATTTTGTACAGTTGGTAATTGCCCAGCCCTCTAATTTGTCTAGGTTGAACTTGAACTTTATGAATTTGAACTTCAGGTTTATGAATATGAACTTTATGAACTAGAAGTTTATGAATTTGAGCTTTAATTTACCTTTAAGTCTCTTGTCCCATATGTAGTATCCTATTACTAAAAATATAACCACATGAAATGATATCGTATGTGGAAGGTGCCTTCTTATGTCTTTGTGTTTAAAAAAGACCAAAGTCAAACCAAACCAAACAAAACTGCTTCTTTCTGGTAGCATATTATACGTTATTATGTGCATGTTAATACGCATTAATACATATGTAGTTGTATTATTGATCATCTTGTGTCTGCCCCACCAGAAGTTTGAAGCCATCTGAAGGATTTAGCTCTGGTTCACATACTTTTTTGTTTAACAGGGGCTGGATCAGGTAGTCTGTCTCTGTAGTTATTTACAGTACAGTTTCCTATGTCAGAAATTTAATTTTTTTTTTCTTCTATGTCATTTTATTCAAAGAGATAGCAATCCTTGGAAAAGGGTGTGGGGACTATAAATTATATTCTAATTTACATGCCAAAGTGCTTAAAAAAGAATCATAGTGAAATTTTATTTTTTATTCCTTTCTAATAATTCTTTACATTTGATTTTCTTTTCTTTTCTTTTCTGCTGCTGCTGCTGTGTGTTGAGATGCAATCTATCCATAAGGACACTAGTATCTTTTCACAGAGTGACAATAACTCAACAATGTATATTTACAGATAGCTTGGGGTTTTTTTCTTGTCTTTTTGGTTTACTTTACACATAAGGACATTAAATTCCATGCGTCATTTTCCAACCCGACCTTTGGCACAGTAGGAATCTTCAGCATGGCTTCATATCAATTTTCATTTTGCCTGTCTTGTAGATGTTATTTCATTCAGAAGATTTGTCATGGTTGAGTTGGTCTCCTTCTTGGGACTTTAAGAATAATTTGACATTGCATTGTAAGGGAGATAAAAAGGATCCTTCTTCCTAGTTGTGATACATGGGCATATATTACTACAGAATAGTAATAATAACAGGAATGATAGTAACCTATATTTTTGTGGCAAGATTGATCCCTTTTTCTTCTTAGTGTTTCTCAGGTCTCTTTTTGGGAAAGTTTTCTAAAAGCTTCAGGTATGTTTTTGTCAGACATATTCCTATAAACTCTTACCTTTCTAAGTCCTGTGAGGAACACCAGCATAGTTACATGGCATGACTTCTTTCTATAAAAAACACATTAACTCTTTCCTAATGCATCATATTTATGCATGCCTGTTATTTACATATGTTCTGCAATAACTTAAAAGTGTCAAAGAAAGCTTCCTGCCGGACCATCCAGGAGCCACTCTGTAAATCAAACTCTTATCACGTGAGCTGGAATCAAAGACCCTCCTTAGCTGCTTATTAATTTCTGCTAAAGAAGATCAATTTTATAAAGTTTAAAATAGGATCTGGGAATAACTAGTATACTGCCAGTATTAATGGGGTAGGCTAACTCTTCCTAGCTTGAGTATCTTCTTTGTCTCAGAGGAAACAAAGAGAAAATACTTAGCTTTAGTGTTCAGTACCCCTTCAGCTTGTAAGGAAAAACTTTGTCTTTCTAGATAGGTTTAGTATACTAAACCAATTGAAACATTCAGATGTTTGCAGCCAGTTTTAAAGATTTATCTTCAGTTATGAAGCTAAAAATTAATGCTTCTTGCATACATTCCCTAAATAAGAAGTTTAATAATAACCAGTAAATTCAGTTTGTCCACTGAAGTTGACTGCCAGAGGATCAAATCTGCTTAGGAAAGAGACAAAATTCTGACATTATTGGAAAATCAGAAAGTACTTTTGACCTAGTTGTAACAAAAGATAAAAAAAAACAAACAAAAAAATTTGCTTTGCAATCGGCTGTTTCTGTGAATGTTAAGTATTCGCAGTCAGATTTATTCATCTCACTCACATATTTAAGTCATAAAACGAATTCCTTGCCCTGTTGAAAGTAATCTTAAAAGCTTCTATCTCATCCAATCATCCAATCTCATATTGCATTTTCCCTCTTCTCCACTTCCATACCTCCTCTTATTTGATGGGGGGTTTTTTTTTGTTTGTTTGGGGTTTTTTTTGTGTTTGGTTTTTTTGGGTTTTTTTGGGGTTTTTTTTGTTGGGGTTTTTTTGTTGTTGCTGTTTTGTTTGTTTTTTGTTTTTTATTTTTTTAAGGAATAACTGTAGGGGTGATGTCTTGCAGGATTAATTACAACCTACACCATATAGTTAAATGCACAGTTCAAATGTACAATAAGCTGCATGTGTAATTCTGACTATGTACATGGAATGATTCTATGAGAATTCTCCAAACTTCTGTATTGGTTTACACTGCATAGCAGACAATCTTAGGAAATTCAATAATAAGCATGAAAATTAAGTTATTTGAGAGACTTCTTTTGTCCTCTCCTTTCTCTAATATCACCTGGAATTAATAGAAAGCTATGGAAATTTTCAGGAAAAAATATTTTCACTGAAAAAATGTCCTCCGCAGAGTAGAAAACGTAGCATTTAGACCTGAGTCATAATGTTCCTCTTTGTGATCAGAGAGCAGAAGTAGCACTAAACTTCCACCACTCCAAGGACCTGTAAGAAGTGCTCAGCACGCATATTGTCCTGTCAGATTCCAGGAGAAGTGTCTGACACAAGGGGTGATGTGAGGTTAACATGTGAATAACTCTCATCCCGTTTTTTGTGGGCGGCTAATGATCTGACACAAACTAACTTGGATACCAAATTATGCTGTGCATTGAAGGCCCTCCAACTTACTTCTTCCATGCTACTAATCAGGATTAGGAAGTTCAGAGACAAAATAATATATAGGAATCTGAAAAATGTTTAGTTCTAGAGTTAAAGCAACAGGATTTTAAATAAATATTTTTATGAACAATTCATAACTTCAATTATAAGGAATTTATGAATAACTAATAAAAAGGACTGGTTTTTTCCCCCCTTTTTGATGATGTGGGTTCACCAGTTTCTAAAATTCATTGACCATTTTCACTTTAATGAAATTTTTTACTTATGATGATGCTAGAATCAGTGGATGTGTCAAACAATTACAGAGAAGAAAAAGCTGTTTAAACACTGCTTACCAGTATTATCTTACTTACAGCGGCTTAGGCAGAAATTATTGCAACTTTTTATTGATGTAATTAAGGGCAAATTTTCTGATCTTGTGGTCTCATCTTCTCATATTCACTTTCTTTCACTTTGCCTGGATGCAGAAAATGAAACTTAGATATTTCTACATGATTGTAGGCTAAACCCAAGTCCTTATTGAATATTGTTTTTCAAATGACATCTGGCAAGGCTTTAAATTCCGAATAATCTAGGAGGAAACTATGCTTTATGATTTATTCATTCTGAATATTTAAAGTTTATATAAAATTATAATTTAAAATTTGCAAGGAGTAAATTATTTTAGTCACATTTTTGTATTCATTAGATTCAAAATTAGTGCTGGAAATAGTAGCTAATATTAACAAAAAATTTTGTCTGGCAGAATTTTTTATTACTATATTATTGATATTATTTAATTCAATCTCTTTTTAATGTTAAATGAAATAAAACAACTGCCATGAAAAAAGATTTTAACTATTCATTGTTAATTGATGTCTTCAAGGTGGTGAGAGTTTTCCTCATGGGATTTAGCTCAGTAGGAATTTGAAACATAATCCATACCCTCCCAATAGAAGTAGAAGAATTTATATAAGTTCAAGAATGACCTGCTTTATGCAAAAAGTCTGGTGATCTCCTCATGGCACACCTGATGACAGCTTTTTGTTTAATCTTGCTACTCCCCTAAAGTGATAAATGGCATTGATTTTCCTAAATATTTGCTATTATAGATGCAGTCTATGAAAGTGTAGTGTGGGTTTGGGTTTTTTTTAGAATAGTATAAGGATACACTGAATGCTTCATTGGATGTACTGAGAGTTGCTATTTTCATTTGGATGACAAAGAAAATTTCACTATCAACAATTTCTTCACAAATTATTAAAGCAACAGGGCATCCAGCCCAGGTTGCACAATTGTGGGTATTAAATGCTATCAGTCCAAGAAAAGTAAGCTCTTGAGAAGTTATTTGCACATAAAACAGAGGTAGCTGCAATCCAGTCTTTTCAATACACACATTATTTTTAAGCAAAGCTGGTTGGAGAGTGAGGATCCAAAATTATTAGTTCAAACAGCAAACTTTGGATGTTAAAACAGGTAGCTTTGCTGAATATAGAATTTACAGTGATAGTATACTGTCATTGCTCCATAGCGAGCTGGTGTATATGAGATCATTTTTGCCTGAAGAGTGAAGTAAATAAGGAGTTTGCATATACTGCTAGTTTAAATTTTTTACTAAAACCTTCAGCCAAACTAAAATATTGAAATCTCATGCTTTGCAGTTCAGCTGAGACTAAATGGTTTTATCCAAATGCAGCATGTCATGATGGGTCTAATATTACTTTTAATCCTGAAGATAAGGAAATCTTGTAGAGTTAGAGTATTTTCAAAATCAGAGCTTAAAATGTGAAGTTTATATTGTAAATTATTAAATCACTTAAAAAAAAATCTGTGTTTTGTTAAAACCAGCCAATTTGATTAACTATTAAGAATACACAATGTACATAAACACAAATATGAATATTAATGTAAACATAAAAGTAAGTATGGTTCCCTTAAATTAAAAAAAATTACTTCTTTGGTTTAAATACATACTGGAATGTCACTTTGTTGTTTGGATTTTTTTGGGGCAGGGTGGGGATGATGGTGGTGGTTTTGTCTTTGAGGGGAGGGGTGGTATTTTGTTTCCCATTTTGTTTTCACTATGAGTACAGAATTTAAAGAGCATTAAAAAAGCACTTGACTTCAGGCTGAAAGTGGGAACCTCCAAGATATCTGTTGTTACTGTCAGCAACTTTTCCACTGATGTATATCCTTACATAAATTAATACAGGCCAAGGAGATAAAACTTTTTTTCATTATGATAAACTTTAACTTTCCTTTGCCACTTAAAAAGGTGTGTGTCATGACTTCTGTCAGACTATGAAGAAAAAATTATTCCAAAATACACTGTTTCTTTCAGAAGAAGTAAAAGCATAAAGTTTTCTATCTAACATTGCCGTTCAGTTGTTTGGTTTTTTCCCTAGGGTTTCTAAACAAAATGAGTTTTCTTCTCAAAACAAACTAACATGTCAATATTGTAATTTTTTTTCAAGTATTCATTCAGTATATTAGAAGTAAAAGATAGAATAATTGGCAATGCGTGGGAAAGTGATAGGTCAAAGATTTCTTCTCAATTATTATGAGTTCTAATATATTTATTGAAAGAAATATTATTTTTGAAAAATATGAAGAAAAAGAAAACTAAGAAATCTGCTACTTAAAGAATTAAATGTCTATAAAATTTTAAAGTTTGAAGAGACAAGATTACTACCTACTTGCCATACTTCTAATAATCAAATAAAAAAAGTTAATGTACTGATACAGTTATCTCTATGTAGTCTTATGCAATAGTTTTGATTTTTGATTTTTTTTTGTAAGTAAAGTAGCTATTAATAATTGTGAAGCAAAACCAAAAGAGAAGACAAAAGCAAAGATAAAAACAAAAGCATGAGAAAGTGATGAATTAAAAGAAAGCATAAAATGAAAATTAAGAGAGTGGGAAAAAGGTAGCCAAATGAAAGAAAACTTAGAGAATAGAAAATTAAATAGAAAAGAAAATGGTAAAAAAAGAAGTGAATGAAAATGAAAATGAAAAAAGAGTTGAAAAAAGAAAATAAGAAGAAAAAGAAAAAACAGAAAAAGAAAAGAAAGAAAAAAGAAAAAGAGAAAAAAAGAGAGAATTTGGTCTTTGTTTTTCTCTTTCAATTTTTTGTTTTTAGATCAAGTCCTCAATGACATTTTCCTATCCAATTTTGCAAGAAACTGCAGAACTAAATTCATATTAAACAATTACAGTAATTTCATGACCATAAGGTGCACTGGACTATAAGGTGCACCCTCCAGGAGCCGTCACATTTTGCAACTTTGTAGATCAGATAAGGTGCACCGGACTACAGGGCACATTTTTTTTTTTTTTTTTTTTTTTTTTTCTTCAGCGAGGAGCCATGCGGCGCGCAACAAAGTAACTAATTAGTAACATAATCGCGCCATCGCGGGTTTACTGGCATATGCTCAATTTGCAAGCATTTTAACAGGTTGGTGTAGCCTTTAAATGCAGCCCCAGGCTCCCTCCCCGTGAGTGGGCGGGCCCCGGCACTCCTGCATGCCCCCAGCGCCGGCTGGAGAGGCGCAGCTCAGGGTGGGCGCGGTCCCGGTTGACTTGGAGTGACAGAGGCTCGTGGCTTCTGTGGCTGCCTGGTTCCTCCTTCTCCGCACCACCTGCGCAGTGTCAGCAGCGGTGGCTGCACCCTGCCTGCTCCTCCATGCTGCCCGTGCCATGCTGGGGGTGGTGGTTGCTTTCTGCATCCTCCTCTGTACTGCCCGCGCCGTGCTGAGGGTGGCAGCTGCTCTCTCCCAACTCCTCCATGCTGGCAGTGGTGGCTGCTCCCTGCCTGCTCCTCCGCACCACCCCTGCCATGCTGGAGGCGGCAGCTGCTCCCTGCCTCCTTCTCCCCACTGCCCCTGCCGTGCTGGGGGTGGCGGCTGCTCTCTCCCAACTCCTATGCACCACCCGCTCCATGCTGGGGGCGGTGGCTGCTCTCTCCCAACTCCTCTGCACCACCCACTCCATGCTGGCAATGGTGGCTGCTTCCTGCCTCCTCCTCCGCACTGCCCACGCCGTGCTGGGGGCGGTGGCTGCTCTCTCCCTCCTCCTCTGCACTGCCCGCACTGTGCTGGGGGTGGCGGCTGCTCCCTCCTTCCCCGCGTGGCTCCTGCCGGCCACGCCCGCCAGCTCCCCTCACGACTCGGCGCTCCCGCTGCACTACCCCTCCACTGTGGCTCCCACTTCCAGATTCACAAATGTTGCAATTTTGTTCATTATATAAGGCACACCAGACTGTAAGGTGCGCTTCTGGGTTTGGGCTGAAATTTTAGTCAAAAGGGTGCGCCTTATAGTCGTGAAATTACTGTATTTAAAAGAAGGAGTTTACACATTTTCATGCTGCAATGTAGTTTCCTTTTAGTGGAATAGAAGAATATGTGCCAGCAAGTAGAGCAAATGGCTGCTGCAACACAGGACAGGAAGAGTAAGAGCAGACTCACTCCAACATTATCACAAAGATGAATTTTAAGAATAAAAAAAGTCAATTGCTGTTTTAATGTATGATTCTTACTTGTAGAGATAGTCTCACTTTCATGTGTGTGTTGAATATGTTTTCTTTCGTTGTAATTGGAATAATTTTGTCAGAGTTTTTAGAATTAGCACTATCCTCAGCAGGAGAAATAGATTGATTAAAAATATCATTAGGCTTATTAAAGTTCCACAATTCACTGTCTTCCTAATTGAGTTATGTATTACTGATCTGCCTTGTCTTTAAATGTTTCATTGCCTGAACAATCCCCAAAGGAACATTTCTTCTTTCTTTCAATGTAAAATAATTTAACAGGAATAATAAGCTTTTAATGAGGGAAGAAGACAGTCTGATTTTTTTCACATTCCTTCTTGATCTCTCCCATGCCACACTTGTGTCGCTTACTGAAGTAGTCTACTAAACTAGGTGAGAAAACTTAGGTTTGAAAGATTGGTCGAAGTCAAAGGCTAAATTCATAATAGAGTTGAAACAGTGACACACATAAATATAATATTTAGATTCTCAGAAGAAGCCAATGAACATTATACAAATCTCAGTCCACAAAATACAGTTTTCATCAGTATCATACTTCTGTCTACCTCAATGTGTTGTAGCAGACATGAACAGAACCACATAACCTCACCTGTGTGGAAAAGATTAATTGTGACTGACTTGATTGTGTGTGGAGTCTCATCTGGTAAAAGTGCAAACTGGAGCTCTCTTACCAAGGTTTATTTTTGAAAATCAAACATGATTTGCCTGAGAACCTGTCACGAGCCTGCTCAAGAGGCATCCCAAATGGTCATCAGTGGGGTTTTTATTGTACTATTTCAGGATTTGGACATTTTCTTCAGATTTTTGCTGTTCCTCCCCTTCCAGCAAAAACCGCATGAGTTTCTCACTGGGGTGATGGCACCAAAGCTTAGCCAAGTGGCTCACTTCTGCAAGTGCTGTCAAAAAAAAAAAAAAAAAAAAGTTCTAACTTGTCAATATTCTGCTTGAAATCTCTGTACATACAATATGTGAAGTTCAAACAAATGTGTACCCACATACATAATCCATTCTCTACATAGAATCTGCTGGCTTTGACTTTTTTCAACCTTCTCTCACAAAACAAGGTAAGCTGCCACAAAATGAGCTTATTGCCAGCTAAACAATCTACTGTTAATCACTCAACCTTTGTGTGGTTATTATGTGTCCGCAGTCCATTTCACTTCCAGACTATTGTTAACATATAATTTACTGACATGTCTTGACAGCCATCAAGACTCCTGACAATTTCTTATATTTTTTTGAATCAAGTAACTCTTGAAACACCCTATTTATCTTAAACTTTCTTGGTTTGTCAGCAAAATTGTTGTTCGTAAGTCTTTGTTATACCACAGCATGGGAAGCACAGTATGAAACAAACTCCTTGCAAGTGGTTTTTCTTACAAAAAGCACAGTTTATAACTATATAATTTTATTTCCTGCACTGTGGGCACACTAATGATTTTTCGCTTACTTGCAGATTATTTAAGATCATAAAATCTCTGTGTGCCATGTCTTCTTTTTTTTTGTTGGTTTCACAGAGCTTGTCCACCTATCTTAGCCTTTTTGTAATGAACACAATTTTAAATTAATTGTTATGTCACAAAAATATCGTGATATCAGAAGTCCCACCCATGTAATTTCCAGATGGATTATTTTCTGAAACATAACAACTATCAGTGTATGTCAGCTAGTCTTATGACATTGGATTGAATGGTTGGATGAAGCAGATGTCTGTTTAAAAACCACAATCCAAAAACCAAAAACCTGAATAAAAACCCCTTTTTTATTTACAAATGAATCTTTATCCTTCTCTATTTATTTTAATAGCAAATAAGAGTAAAATGAAGTGATTTAGTGATTTTGCTGCTGTCTTGAGAATTTAAATTAGCTGAAGTTTGAAGCAGTATTCTGTTCTTAATCTATATAATACTTAGTATTATATAGAGAAACTTAGTATTTGCATGTTCAGATTCTTTCTAATGTCCTAACATTTTGCTCTAAAAACCAGCATACTATTGTGTTGGAAGATACAGCAAAATTAAAGTCAATGATGTATGTCTCTCGATTTTCCTTTTTTTTTTTTTTTGGTCAGAAAAACATAAAGAAATCTCCAGTTTAGCATATATATCATTTACATATCTGTAAATTGCTTTGCTATTAGGCCTAAAGTCCCAACACACTAGAAAATTGTATAACTGAATCTAGAGTTATGACATAAGTGATTTTCATAAAAAATATTTAATGTCTGTATTTGACATACATACATATAAAAAATCATATTGAAACATGAACATTTGCTTCATTCTTTTTAAATCAATTCCACAAAGCCTCTCTGCAAAGATGCAACATTCAGGCCATTCTTTTTAAGTGAAACACAGAATGATATTTTACAATAAAACCATAAATATTTTTGATACTGTAATTATTGAAGTCACAAGGCATGACATTATAATTAATAATTAAGATAGTTAATATTTCACTCATCTCAACAATAAATTGCATTTTTCTCTATTTGTCTACTACAATGTGTGGTAGGCAAACACTTTCACTCCACTCATTTTATTAGTGAATCAATACACTAATTTAAATAATTTTTGTTTCGTTCTTCCTGGCAGAAATTCTGCCAGGATTTACTTGCATTTTTCTCAGAGCATTCAATCTAAATATACAAACAGTGAACAATTCTACCAGTAAGTGAATTACCTGTACTCTGAAAAGCTACAGTAATTCCACGATTACAAGCCACACCATTTTGACTAAAATTTTGGTCTGAACCCGAAATGCGGCTTAAAATCAGGTGCAGCTTATATATGGACAAAGAACAAAAAGTTGCTGTTTTTAGTTTGGAGGACAGGTGTCTGCTAAGAAAGGCAGGAGCTTCTCTTTGAAATGGAGAATGTAAACACCCTCCCTCCAAATTATCGTAATTTTGAAATCAAGGGGTTTTAAGGCAAAATGAGAATTAGGAATAACAGTTCTTACTAGGGAAATTAAAATAGAAATACAGTACTACAAAGAAAAAAACCCCAACCCTGACAAAGTCAGAGTACAACCTGACACCCCCTCTGGCAGGGTGTTGGTAGCAGTCCCATTAAATGGTGGCTGCAGTCCTCTTGCAGTAACAGATGTGATTCAGTTGAAGCAGTGCTCCTGTAGAAAGTGCAGTTTCCCTCTAAAGGTCCAGTGGTGATGTGGAGAAATCCGATTTTCCTCTGGAGTCCAGTGGAGAAAGGGGCTACCTTAGTGTCCCAAAATCTGTTTTTATCTTGGTAAGAAATTTTGGGCTCTTCCCCCTGGCTGGAGCAACTTCCAGTGGGATAATTTTATCAGTCCCACAGTGGGACTCAATGGGCCATTAGCAGAAAATGACTGGCTGGAGGAAGGATGGGTTGTGAAAAGATAAAGAACAATGCCCTACCTGCTTTCAATGGCCCATTAGCAGAATATCTCCTGCAGAGATAAGGATCGCTGCCCCCACCCTCAACAGATGGTGATAGAATAGATACCTTTTAGCACACTCTGTATTATAACGTGTGGCTAATAATCAGGTGCGGCTTATATATGGACAAAAGAATGAAAAGTTGCTGACACCTGGAAGTGCGGCTTATACTCGGTGCGACTTATAATCGTGAAATTACTGTAATTAATAATTTCCTTCATTTTTTTCCCAGAAAACTACCCTATAATTGTGATATTCAGTTAACAGCACATAAAGCATCCAGGAGAGTTTATCAATTGCATTTTCCTACAACTAAACCAAAATGAAACAAATAAACAAAAAAAGACCAACAAAACCTCCGCAACCCTGCTAGGCTTTCATGTGATTTAGCCTGCAAAACATATGCTTAAAACTTGACAGCAGCATAGGTTTCTCTAAAATTCCAAGGTACAAACTACATTCATAGACAGCATTTGCAATATGGTTAGAGGGTTTGTAACATTAAACCTCATCTTGAGGACTCTTCTGAGGGAGCTTGTAGGTGTCCATTTCTCCTGTCCTACTTTTACATTGTGCTTGTCAGAAACACACATTAAGCCTTTGATTTGTGAAAATTTGAAACACAAGTGCATAAAATCACCTAACTGAGAAGGTTGACATTTGGGCTTTTTTCTTTATCCATTCCCAAAATCAGAGGCATTTGAAACATCTTGCTGGAAACTGATCATGGTGGGCGGTTAGTCACCTACCTTCAGATACTACCATACTAGTGAAGGATGGATAACTTATGGCAATCTACTGCATCAATATTTAGATATTCTGAGTGCAATTTACTTCCTTGATTATTTCTATTTTCTCAGGGAAATAATTTAATCTCTATCTCATTTCCCCTTCAGTAAAATAACAATAATATTGCTAAATGCAATTGGATAGAGGAGAAACTCACAGTTGTGTGGGACATTGATACTTGTGGTGATTAGATGGGAAGGGTCTCACATGTGTTTCAGGCTTAACTGTGCATACTTGGAAAAAGGATATATTATTTTTGTTATTTTTCCCATGTGGACATTGATCTCACTTGTGGTTCTGATAGAAAATTAATCCCTGCTGATGCACATCATCTCATCTAATTATTTTGAATTATGTAGGATTATATAACCAAGGGGAAAAAAAAAGATTAAATTCAGTGAGAAGGCTTTCCTCCTTTAAAACTTTAGAAGTTGTAACACAGAATGTCTTTTCAATGCACAAATGGTTTCTAAATTCATTTATATAGCATGAGAGAAACTAAAGTTTTAATCTAATCAGGGGTACTGCTTATACAGAATGAGACAGCAATTTTATAATCTAGCGAAATCAGGGGACTATTTAATCAAATACCCAGATTTTAAATTTTCACAGTAAGTGATAAAGAGCATATTCAAATGCTGTTTTCCTTCGTCTGCAGATTTATTCCATCTTGCTCTCTACAAAGAAAAGTGGTATTATCTTCCACCTCTGTCATCCTGATATCAAAACAAACAAGCACACATAGCTTGTGAACTCTGAACGGAGAACTACATCTGGATGTAACCATGTCAAAGGAGACAACCTACTGGGGCAGAAATTTAACTGGGAAAGAAATAATACTCCTGTAATAGCACCAGTAGTGCACTGCTGTGGCTTGTGTTTTCTCAGAAATACTCACCAAGACTTCATGGTTTCCAGGGATTACAGCCCACTTACTTCCTTTCATTAAAGACAGTGCATCTTTTTACAGCTTTCCATGTTTGTGTGCAAAGACAAATAAGACAAGTATCTTTATCTTACAAATCCTGCCCTCATTCCATTCGTATATTTTTCTATTACACAGCTACTAGTCTAGAATCCAGCCCTTCAGGGCTTTACTATCCCATTGGCCCAAAATAATGGAATAGCTATTTCCTGAGGCTAAATGAAAAAGAAAACTGATATTTTGTGCTTTGTTTGAGTTCTGTGCCTTTTTGTCATTGTAGGGATTTTTGTTTTTCTTTTCATCTATATGTGTTGCTATAAATAAACATAAATTTTATGAACATTAATGCTTTATAAATATAAATGTGTTTATACAAAACAAAATAAGTGATTTCACTACTACTTGAAATGGAAAAAAGTATGAAAAATTATTCTTACCTGTTTAACCTTCGTGTACTGTATCTGTATTTCTAACTTACCAAATAATCTGAACAAATGAGGTTTGAACATTGGTTGGAGGTTTTATAGTGTGGAGTTTTTGTTTGTTTGTTTGTTTGTTTGTTTGTTGGTTTGTTGTTGTTGGTTTTGTTTTGGTTTATTTTGTTTTGCTATTTCCACTTTGTTCTGGGTGTTTTTGGGTGCAGCATTGTTTTCTTATTGCGGGGGTCGGTTTTGGTTTCCCAGAAGAAAACTTGTCCTTTCTTGACCTATCTTCATTCTACTCCACCTGTGAATTGTGTTATGATGATGTAGCCTTCTTTCTGAAAGGATGAAAAACTTTTAGAAAAAAAGATTGGTATTACCTCTGCATTATGATTTACTTTAACATGTTATAAAAACAGGACTGTTTAAATAGTAAGCTCTTGGTAAAAGTAAGTAATATCTGACATTTGATTATAACACCTTTTTCATTTTTATCATAACAAAAATTATTAAACTGATTAGTGTATCCAAGTAGTATATTCAAGTGTTAAAACACTGATGAAACAATAGTAACAGATTACACAAGTGGTAGTTACTAAAATGGGTAACAGAAAAATCAAAATATATTAATTCTTCATCAATTTAAAACTAGAAACTGGCAAGGGGGTGTAAAATTAATTTTATTTTTACTCACTAAATTAATTCTGCACTTCCCACACATTATTAAAACGCAAAGCTGATTGTCCATATCAACAAGAAGCTAAAAATGAAACACATACATTTAAAGGCTAGAATGCGTTATCTATGAAAATACACTATCTACTATTGCAAAGCTTCTGTGATTTGCTGTGTTCCATATACACAGGCACATGTGACTGTTTTCATACTTCCTGGAGAGGAATCCATTACACAGGTCAGTATGTATTTCATTCTGTTGGTGTGAAATTCAGACTTTCAATTAGGTATTGCTAATAAGGGATGAAGACCCCAAAATGTAAATAAAATATTTCTGTTCCTTTTATTTCTTGATCTTCTTTGTATGACTGCCAGTATCATGCTAAACCCAAGGCATTTGTGAGTGCTGAAACTGCCACTGATTTCTCCAGCAATCACTTTGAACTAGCACTGGTTTTGATCACCTACTTCAATCATAATCAGAGGATAAATCAATTGAACACAGTAGTGGACAATTCTTTAAGTGTATTGCCAGTTGTCCACTGTTGGAGAAGTAATCGTGAAAGTGTAAAGGGCTAGTCAATTTCTTTTTTGTTGTTATTGTTTGTTTTTAAATTAACATTCTTTGTGGTACAAGATTATTGGGCTATGCTAATGATTGAGAGGGATGACATACCAGGATTTGGAAATTTTTCTAAGGTTTTCACAAACTGAAATGAGCAGTAATCTGTATTAAGCCTGACATGTGGACACATCATGTTAATTGCCATTAATGTTATTTTTTTTCCTATAGAAAAAACATGGAGAACAACTTGGGATATTATTAGATGGCCTTTGATGCTTTGAAAAAAGGATAACATGCAAGTTATTTAAATGAAACATCACTAATTTACTACATCTCAGCATGTAGACCTATAACCTCTAAAATATTAAGACTTCTGTTGGCTGCAAATGTAGAAACTATAGTAGACTTACAAGATTTCAGAAAACAGATAAGTAAAACTATATAAAAGAAAAAAAAATGTCATCTGATAAGTCATCAAGAGATACCCATATTGTCTAAGAGATCAATAGCTGATCAACAAATGGCAACGTTTTGGTCTAACTTCAGCCTGGGAAGAGCCTGGATTTGCTTTTATTGAGTTGAACTTGAAGCATGCCACTACCTGCACCCTAGTTCCACTTGGCTTCTAGCTGATATTTTTTTGAAAGAGAATGAAAAAAAGACCAGGGTGATCTTAGTTTTTCTTCTTCTATTTGTAATTCCTGTGTTGTAGGTCAAAAGCAGGTAAACTAATTTGAGATGAGAGTATAAATGTCACATCAGCGTCAGGGAAGAAAACTAGTGTCCTTTATAAGCGGGGGAAAAAAAGCCCCAAAGAATCCCAAAAAACCAAAGCTGGTTGGCCCTCATTACAAATAAGATGTTTATTGTCTTCAGGGCAACACCTCTCCACCATTCCCACTTAAATGAATTTTAAATGTGTGCATGAAGGAAGGGAGAAGATGCAATATTCTGCCTTCCACAACATTTAGTGCTTCCAAGCAAATTAACAAATTTCTGTCCATGCAAACTACTTAATTATGGCTTTTTCTTCATTATATTGTTTTTTTTTTATTTTTATGTTACAGAGATAATTAAGGCAGGATCTGATTTTATAGTGATGTAGTCTGGCATAATTGAATAGAACCCCTTTGACCTGTATCATTTTATAGTGCTGAAGTTTATAGCATGTGTTATTTAGTCTAAGTTCCTTAATTTATTTTTGCAGTTTTCCACCTTATCAAAATTGGAAGAGAAATCTAATCTTTGCCAAAAATTCCTAGAATTATCTCTTGCTTTGCTGATCCAGTCTTGTAAGCACTTATTACATTGTATGTGTGATGCTTGCACCCTCAGATAGAGCATGCTGGAAGGACAAGATTTAATGTCTTCAGGTAGTGAAATTTAGTTGGATTGAAGATATGAGTATAAAAAGTTAATATAATAATTATTTCAGTGCTCTGCTGAGGTCTTTATCAGCCTGCAACCCTTTACATTCACCCTGACCCTTAACAAACAAAATTAGTAGGTATAATTCTGGTAATTTAATCAGAATCTGATATTTCTTTTTGGTTTCATAATAGTTCCTGATATTTGCCTCAATCAAGTTCCAAATTTATTGAATAGCAGTTTCAAGAGCTGGTTCTTCTACTGTCTTGTAATCAAAACAAATAACTATGCAATCAATACAGTCAATAGAAACCTCTGAAGAGCTTAATGCTGTGGTATGTAACGAAAAAAAAAGGGGAAGAAATGAATCAGTATTGGTGTTCCTGATACCAAGAAGATGGGAATTCTATCTCAATCTCGAAACTTTAGCTATTCTTATAAATATACAAGAACCTTATATCTGGTCAGGCAGGGTTTTGTCCTGAGATCTGCAGAATTTGCCTTGCGAGATAGTGGAAATGAATTTGGTGCTTGTTAAGACATTTCCTTGGTGTGCAATGTTTTATATAGTATTTCTCACTCTAAAAGCTGACTGTTGCCTCCAGGCTTTTGCCATAGTCAAAGCAGTCCTGAAACTGGGTAGTTTCATGAATGTGGAAAGTAGCACTGCCAGTAGGCAAGAGACCAGTAATATTTCCTCTCTTGTACCTGCATATCTTGCTGCAGTGGGTGCTGAAGAAGGAAGGCAGCAGCACATTAAAACTCCAGCAGCTCTGGGAGAGTTAAGGAGTCCTTACTTCGCGTTTGAACTTCAAAAAATGTTTAAAAAGGAAGGACCTGGCTTTTAAATGTTCAAAGGAAAGAAAAAAAAAGAAACTGACTTTTCCTCCTTACCCTTTTTCTCCCCTGCATTTTTGAAATTCACTGCCCAAAAGTGCGAAAAGAATTGTAAAAAAACCAGCACTGCCATACTTATTAGGGTTCTCTGATACAGTCATCACTCAGCAGTTATTTAAGCTTGACAATCTTTCTTTTGATGGCTAGATTATGACTACATAATTCCACTGTGATTGGTGTGCTGTTCAAGTTTACGTACAGAAGTTCAGTGAGAAGTCTACCAACTATTTTAGCAGCTGCTTCCTTTTCCCATCTTTATGTTATGTTTAGAGATTATGAGGCTTTTAATGTTGCTTGTTACTGATGTTATAGCTGGTAGAAGAAGGTATAATACAAATTAAAATCAATTCCTCCCCCTCAGCAAGATCTCTGAAATACTTAGAAGATCCACATGGTTTTGCATCTTCAGAATCCTTTTACTTTGTATTTTAATACTTCATGTGAAGCTTCAAGATGCCCTATTTTAGCTAATGAGTTTTGCAGGCAACATTCAGCATTGCAGATTTACATAAATTGTATATTGTTGATATTTGAGTAAAAGTTGAATGTTCTTATCTCATCTATGTTTATATCATTATTAAAAGACATAAACCAAAAAAGAATAACTTACCTTATTGTTGTTTGTTTAAGTATTTACTAATTACCATTAATTTAATTAGTACAGCAAATTAAAGCAGAAAACAGACAGAGTTTATCCATGGTTAAATTGCAGAAATCAGTGGGTTATACAGTATTTGCATTTTAATTAAGTCATGAGCATTTAATGCTATGTGCTGAGAATACTAATGGATTTTCTGGCTTAATTTAAATTTAACATTCATCTCATATTATTTATTTTGTGTATCTGTGTGTCTGATATCCAAAGGTAGAAGAATGCAATTCTGTTACTAATACATGCCCATAACATGCCAAAATTAACAAATAATACTTTTCTATAGACCATCAAGGCAATCCTAAATCTGCGCTACAGGTAATTCCATATTTATTATCACAGAAATACAGCATATGATGGGTTGGAAGGGGCCCAGAAGGATCATCAAGTCCAACTCTTAGCCTGCACAGGACCATCCCCACTGTCACACCATCTGCCTGAGAATATTGTCCAAATGATTCTTTATCTCTTCCAGGCTTGGTGCTTCCCTGGGGAGTTTGTAGAACAGCCCTGGATCTGTGGCTATTGGGCTTACAGACTATATATTGAGAGAACCCTTGATTTGCAACACTGGAGCACATTTAGTGCTTCTAAACTTGGACCAGAAATGTTTTCTGCATTAGGATCTGAGTAATGTAAATGCTTAGTAACATGTAGGCATCTGCTCTGCATTCTGAAACTCAGTGCAAAGTTCTTCTAGACTGTTTCTATATGTGTAGGGAAAGCTAAGAATCTCCTGGGTTAATCCACAGAAAACACATTTGGTGCATATGGGAAGCTCTGTGTGAGCTTGATACTTCCAACCAAAGGTATTTCAAGACAAAGTAGGGGCTTGCAGACTATCTTCAAAACATCTTTTTACTTTTTCCTTGCTGGCTTTGGAGAGATTTAAGGAGGATGTTATACCAGTTACTCTCACCTGTAGAGCAACCAGGATGATCCAAAAGGAAGGGGGACATCCAGGTTTCACTGTCTTTGAAGGTAATCCAAATGGTAATCTTCCATTTTTGAAAACATAATCAGCCAGTAGTGATATTTCAGATGAGGAGAGTGCTCTTACTCCTTAAATTCTGCTAAAGTCAAAGTTAGTACTGGGAACCTAAGGCTTCATCTGGATTCACTTTACCAGGCACTAGTCCTAAAATCTTATTTATTGCATTGGTCAAGGAATATATCTTGTTATTCCATGAAGATCGGAAAAGAGAGATTGAGGGAGTTAAGACATTCTTCAGGTAAACACTTGTAAGTCTCTTCTGATAGAAGGGAAGATCTAGATCTAAACCACAGCTATGAACTGGTTACCAAGAGAATGCTATTTTGTATTTCACACAAGTTGGAACTGAGATAACAGCCTCTAAAGAGGCTTGAACCTTTCATACACCCACGTGAGAAAAGGTGTCCTGGAGACTTAACCCATTTTTCTTGGCTGCTTTTAGCTGCTTCATGAATCTGGGAGTTCTGAAGCTACCAGGTAGATTGAGAAGGTTGAGGAGATTCAAGGTTATGCGAAGTTCAGCCAGTTTAAAATCTAATATAGAATTACAAAAACAGTAAAAAAATAAGGTGTCAAGGGATTTTGTTGTACAGCACCCATTGGCATTAGTGGCAGTACTATGACTAGATTGCTGTGGTCAGCAAAGAAATTCTTTCTTTTAAAGGAACAGATTAGGACAAATAAGGAGCTAATTCAGTGGCTGACCACAACTTCTGGAAGCTTACAGAATGATAAAGTACAGTGATTTTCTTCTCCACTTTATAAGAAAACTACTTAAAACATATAGAAAATTGTGAATTAGAAGAAGTACTGAATGTTACATGGCTTCAGCCCAAGCTCAGTCTGCTGTTTTCATTGGTATGTAACATGTGCACCATATAGAGTTCTGGCTTTAAAAGAGTTTAATAGAATAAATGTCATCACTAAATAAATTCTACTGCAAACAAGCTGCGAGGAAATGTTTATCACACTTCTGGTAATGTGCAAAATAGTTACTGCACAATGATGAATCATACCTTATATTACACACATGGTGATCATAAACATTTATCAGACTTTGGACAATTTCCAGAATGTTGAAGAGGCACTTATAGTTTGTTGATGAGAAGGTCTGTCTTCTCAGTAAGCTGATTTCTTCACTTTAAGTGTAAGCAAAACATATTTAACTAGTGTTTGATGGTTTTATCAGAGATAAAGGGTCTCTTTTTGATGTAGTGTACAAACATATAGATATATATCAAGATATATTAATTTTTCAGTATTCTGATAATCTTTTTTTTTTTTTCCTGCCTGTATTTTAAGAAAGATGTTGAGAGATTTTTGTGTTATCAGTGCCATAGTAAACATTACTTGGATTTCTGTAGGTCCTTATTAGGAAACTTGAAAGTTAGCAAAGACTTGGTTATGTTTTATTTGGGTATAGACAGGCTGTAGTTTCTACTGTTATAGGAGATACATGCTTCACTCACACATTGTGAAACATGTATGCTGAACCCTCCACACAAAGACACATAACATTATGCTACTGATGGGAACTGAGAGAGCAACTTAGTGGTCTACGACAGAAGACAATAAAATTTTTTCTACTTTTATATCCAGACTCATGCCCTAAATGTCACATCATTCTTTCATTTAGACTTTCCCATCAGATCCAATGTTTACTGCAATATTGCTGTGATCAATCAAGAGCAGGAAGAATTCAAAGGCATCATCCTTTGAGGGCAAAGTGAGACTAGTGGTCTGAATTTTCCTCAGTCTGAGAAGAATGACAAAGCCTCCCCCACTATTCTCTGTTTTGATTAGAACAGTGATTACAAGATGCTTTTTCCTTTAAACAGATCTCTCTTTTTTTCCCCTGCATTTGCATTATATAAAATGAGAATTGATCTAAGAAAAGGATTATGTTAGCAAAAAAAACCCCAAAAACAAGTCCCAACAGGCTGTCATCACAGAAAAAAAAATCAAAAAAATGCACACTCTCCTATTTAGGACAGAAATCAGAGAGTTTTAATGTACTTAACTGGAACATTTAAATTGGTGCATCATAATTAATTCCATTTTTATCCAAGAATTTCTATCAGGCAACCTAGTTATGCATACCTTAGCATTCTTTTAAATATATTCTGAAACTTTCTCCCTCCTTTTGAAATAAGGGCCAATTCTAAGGCCTCAGAAATGAACGTTTCAAATCAGATAAAGGCTTTCAGGTTTTTGGGGGGTTTTTTGGGTTTCTTTTTTGTTTAGTAGCCTCTAGAATATTTGCTTTAGGAATGCTTTGGGCTGTTATAAGGAAGTCCTTTTTAATGAGGTATGTGCTTGAAATAAGATCAAAGGAATTCTGAGAAATAAAATTAAAATGAGATCTCATAAAGAATTAGTACTGAAAATAAAAAATACCTCAGGAGTGTGATATCCACTTACTAAATAACTTTTGAATTAACTCTCAAGTCAGAGTATCCTTTATTATGTGATTTATAAAAATTAACTGCTCTGGAGCCAAGACTGAGTACTCGACATAGGGCAGTGCAAAGGATTATACAACTGTATGGCACCATATTATTAAAAGCTTTTAGGCTCAAAATAACTACCTTCTGCAAAAGGGGTTTCCTGTGGTAGTGAGGTAAAAGTACTGTGTTCCCTTACAATTTTTTTATTCCAGTAACAAAAGTATGATTTAGTAATGGTTCTGGTAATGAGCCAAAATGTATTTTAGAAAGGTACAAAAATGCATGCTAGAATATGCCTGCAATAGCTGAAAAGTGTAAGCTAATGGAACCTAAACTGATTCAATCATGAAAGACCTCTGCTTTTCACTGGGATGAAGGAGGGAAGACACGAAGAGTTTTTTTAGGATGAAGATTGTACATGTCTTCAAGGGTTTAATTTTGCATATGAAGTGTTTTTCCATGCTGAATTGAGTTTGCATGTCAAGGATTTGGTAGTGGGGGGCAGGGAGTGTTTTCAGAGGAGGTTTCTGTGAGGAGATGCCAGAAACTTCCGCTGTGTTAAGTGAAGTCAGTTCCAGATAACTCCAGGATAGACCCACCACTGTCCAAGGTGAAGCCCATCAGGCACAGTTAAGATTAGGATAGCGTCTAAGAGTGTTGGAGAAATTAATGGAGGACTGTCTCCCAGGGGAGAGACCCTAGACACTAGAGCATGGGAAGGATGTGGGCAGTGTTCCTCATGGGGAGGATGGAGCAGCAGAGACCATGTGTGATGAACTGACTGTAACTCCCTCCCCTGTTCCCCAGCAACACTGAGAAGAAAAAGGTAGAAAAATGCTTTGTGGAACTGTGTCCAGGAAGAGGGAAGGGGCAGGGGAAAGGAATATTATTATTGATTTTCTTTCTCATCACCCTACTGATTTGATTGCTAATAAACTATCCATAACAAATTTGCATGAGCTGAGTCCATGATAGCAACTGGTGAGTGATCCTTCCCTGTCCTTGCCTTGATCCAGGCACTTTTTGTTATATTATTTCTTCCCTGTCCAGCTAAGGAAGGAGGTAATAGAACAGGTTTGGTGGACATCTGGAGTTCAGCCAGAGTCAACCCACCACACATAACCTTTGTAGTTTTGAAACAATTTTTTTATTGTCACAGCCAGACAGAGTAAAGAATTAGTCCTGCTGCAATGGGTTTACAAGCTGAAAAGCACAAAATGAATGACAAAGAAAAATGACTGATGTCTATTTCCATAAATGAGGAAAGAAGGTCTAGAGAAATTAGGAGAAAGCCTTATAAATTGCTTAAATAATAATTTGTGAAAGCTAAATTGACTTCAGCAAAAGTTAAATACTCCTGATAATACCTGCTACATTCTTTGCTGCACGGGATTCTATCACCAGTTGTCTTGCTAGGACTTTACAGTGTCAGCATGGAGAACTATCAAAAAAGTAATGACTTATGTTACATGCCACAAATGTCACATGCAAAATTACATGAAGTGTAGAATGATTGCTAATCATGTTCAATTCAATCCCTAGCTGCATAAGGAATTCAGGGTAAAAGTCTTTACAAGGACATTTATAGACATTCCTGAAAAATGAGGGTAGAATATAAGAACTAGATTTACAAATAACATCTAAAGTGGGATTTCAGTCATCATCAAGACTGTGTAAGATAAATGATCTTGTACTGAAAATCAGCATTCTGGTTTTCACCTTTATTCAGAGTATTAAGCACCACTTGAAAGTTCTGGTTTCTTTTTTTCTTGATTTGGTTCTTCATATCTCTGTATTTTTTTAGTATAACCTAGCTGTGATCACTGTCTGTCATTCTTTTTTGCTTTATTTTAGCAAACACTCTTGGATTCTCCATCATAAAGCAGTTCATGAGTGAGTTGCCATGATTTCAGGTGGCTGGAAAATATAAAGAAACAGTATGTTGTGCATATAAACCTAAAAATAAAAACAAATGCAAAAGTTATTTTTTTGACCACAATGAGGTAGAAAAGTAGCTACATCAAAATCTAGATGAAACTAAAAATTCTAACTGCTATGTAACCAATAAAGAGGTTATACTGCTTTTCAGTCATAAAACATTGAACGCATAAAAATATTTGAATATTTGTCAAGAACATATATACCGTAATTTCACAACTATAAGGCGTACCCTTTTGACTAAAATTTTGGCCCAAACCCGGAAGTGCGCCTTATAGTCCCGTGCACCTTATATAATGTACAAAGTTCAGAAATTTGCCAACCCGGAAGTGTGAGCCGCGAGCTGTGGGGGGAGCCGGCAGGGCCGCGGCAGCCGGGTGAAGGCGGGGTCACAGTGCCACAGCTGCCAGGTGGAGGCAGGGCTGCAGGGGCATGGCAGCTGGGTGGAGGCCGGCCCACGGAGATGTGGTGCCATGGCAGCTGGGTGGAGGTGGGGCCATGGTGCCACGGCTGCCGGGTGGAGGTGGGGCCACAGTGCCATGGCAGCCGGGTGGAGGTGAGTCCGCAGGGCCACAGTGCCACGGCTGCTGAGTGGAGGCGTGGCCACAGCCAGCAGTTGTGCGGGGGCGGGGGGTGGCAACAGATCCTCGCTGCAAAAAAAAAAAAACAAACAAAAATAAAGTGCACCTTATAGTTTGGTGCCCCTTATATATGGGCAAAAGTTCGGAAATTTGCCGACACCCAGGAGTGTACCTTATAGTCTGGTGTGCCTTATGGTCGCGAAATTACTGCATATGTATATGTATACGTATACGTATACGTATATGTATATGTATATGTATATGTATATGTATATGTATATGTATATGTATATGTATATGTATATATATATGTATATGTATATAAATTTTAAAATTTAACATACTGTCAAATTCTCATAGACTGTTGCCTTTGACATTACCACTTCAGTCTCTGGATTTTTTTTTGTAGAACACTGCTGACATGGACAAATTTTTAGTAAAAATGCTCAGATACTGTAAGTTCCAGATGTTGTATTTTACTTTGTTCTTGCATGTGCACATTTATACACCATCACCAATATGTACATAAGCTCAGTAGATACTTTTGCTCTGCACAATGTGTCATAAAGAGAGAATACAAGAAAGAAAAGGGAGGTTGGAAACCAAATTAAAACAGCCTTAAAACTGGAGATCAACAGAATTTTTGGAGATGCACATGGGCCTTTGATAGTTTGCTGATTAAGTGATTTTGAATATGAGGAAGACTAACAAATTATTTCTAGAGAAGAAAAATTTTGAATTGTTTAACTCTGTTTTTCTGAATATATCTTTATACATTCTTTATATTTCTTCATATCACTTCATATATTTTCTATCTCTTTAGGTAAACATGAGGAATAAAGTAAGCTTGCCTGCATGAGAAAGTCATTTTCAGAACAATCTTTTAGGAAAAAACAAGCCAACAACAAATGAACCTTATGTGAAGCATAATTTATGTGTCCAGGGACCATAAACAGGATTTTGCTTTTCAAATTTAATTTTTATTACCATATTAGAAAGTATTATTTTATTTGTAATTTGCTCCATATTTTTATTAGACTCACAACAATGTAATGCTTTGTCTTAATTATATGAGACAAAGAATGAGTCCAAGTCCCCCAGACAATAACTTCATGTCCTTACTGAAAAGAGAGTACCCCAAAGGTAATCTGTTAATCTAAATTTTTTCACTCCGTCCATCCTTCTTGTCTTGGGTTACAATACAGGATGTGATCAAAAGTATCCTGTCACCATCTAATGAGATCAGGTGGGGCAGTGATCCTTATCTCCACGGGAGATATTCTGCTAATGGGCCATCCATTAAAACCAGTGGGGCAGTGTTCTTTATCTTTCTACAACCCATCCTTCCTCCAGAGAGTCATTTTCTGCTAATGTCCCATTCAGTCCCACTGTGTGACTGATAAAATTACATCAACCCATTGGAAGTTGCTCCAGCCAGGGGGAAGAGCCCAACATTTCTTACCAAGATAAAAACTGATATTTTGGAGCACTAAGGTAGCCCTTTCTCCACTGGACTCCAGAGGAAAACCAGACTTTTCACATCATCATAGGACCTTCAGAAGAAAACTGCACCTTCTACAAGACCACTGCTTCAACCGAATCACATCTGTAACTACAAAAAGACCATAGGCACCATTTAATGCGACTGCTACCAACAGCCTGCCTGACAGGGTGTCAGGTTGTACTCTGACTTTGTCAGTGTTTGGGGTTTGTGCTTTGTAGTACTGTATCTCTATTTTAATTTCCCTAGTAAAGAACTGTTATTCCTAATTCCCATATCTTTGCCTGAAAGCCCCTTGATTTCAAAATTATAATAATTTGGAGGGAGGGGATTTACATTCTCCATTCTAAAGAGAAGCTCCTGCATTTCTTAACACCTGTCCTCCAAACTAGGACACTTCTCTGTATTTTAGGGCAAAAATACCAAGAAGGAAATTACCAGTCTTTCCCTCTTAGTACATGCAGCTTGCTACAATTGCTTCCAATCCCGAAGGCTCATCCCCATTGCTGAAGATTTTCCTGCTGTGAGCTAGAAATGGGGCCAGAAGTCTAACTTAGTTGAATGAATGTTACATACCTGTTTCCCAGGGTTGGGAGACTAGATAGGCTTATTTTTTCATATCTGTGATTTCCAAAGTATATAAAATATCTGAAAGGTTCACCATGAGAGTGTTGGAGAGTTAATTTTGGTAATGGGAACTAAGTCTGCAGTTGTCAAAATTTATATTTTCTGCATGGAAGATACCCAAGAAAAAACTGTTCTTTAGCATGCCCAAATCTAAGAAAGCTACTTTTTAGATTTCAGTAAAAATATAAAATGAGTCAGAATCAAATGTTCTCTGGTGAAGTTCTTTTAAAAATTTCACACATCACACACAGAGGTGTAGCAATTAGAACAAAATTCACTTATTTGATATTTGATGTTACACAGAATTTCTGGTCTACTCTTGGTTTGTAAAGAGTAAAACACAATACAAAATTAAGTTGCACTTGGCAAAAACCCCTAGTTATTGTAATGCACAGCTTAATTACAATACCAGTGAGATTCCCACTACTGGCCTCTGTAACATGCTCACTGTCAGGACACTGGGTATTTCCAACTTCCAGGAAAGCATGTGGTAGAATCCAGGTCAAGGGTCAAGCTCATTGTTCCTGCTCAAATCCCGCAGTTTGTTCAAATCCTGTATTCTTTGTTGCGTTGGGACCCGTATTCAGTCCCTACATGCTGGTCTGGTTAACCCAGGGAGACACATTTTAATGAACTTTTTGAGAAACACTGAGATCACCAATTGGTCCGCTCAGCTGTTGATAGCTATTTATCTAAAACATGGGTCACTCTCCAGTCCCCTTCATGTTGAAATAAATCCATAGTAATAAATAAATAATTCTTTGCTACAGCTGTGGTGAGTCACAACTTGCATTATAGAATGAGCCCATTCATGGGCACAGCAATGTTGCTCATCTGCTTCAATCCTTCTTACATTTGAAGGATTTATTGTGGTCAACAGGTTGAGGAAGGTGAGGCTGTTCTATTCTGTTCTCATGAGACCTCACTCGGAAAACCGCATCCAGCTCTGAGGTCCCAAGCAAAACAAGGACATTGACACGTTAAAATGAGTCCAGAAGAGGGACACCAAGCTGATTAGAAGGATGGAGCTCCTCTACTATGAAGAAAGGCTGTGTGAATTGTGTTTGTTCAGCCTGAAAAAGAGAAGATTTACAGGTTCTTTAATGTGACAGGGGTGAAAAACTGTAACAGGTTGCAAAAAAAATGTAAATTCTTCATGCCTGGAAGTGTTTAAGGACAGGCTGGAGCTCTGAACAACTTGATCTAGTAATAGGTGTCCCTGTCCTTGCAGAGGAGTTGGAACTAGATGATCTCTAGGGTCCATTCTAATTCAAATGATACTACTCTCTATGATGGGTAGTGTGGAGAAACACATAAACACTAAAGAAAATATTTCAGATTAGGTGTTAATAAATTTTTTTTAAGGGATGCGTCATAGCACTTTGTTTGCGAACATTTTGATGTCCTATTTCTAATAAACAATGATGACAAGGTAATTCTTCTTTTATGGTGCCTTAACAGCTCTGTTACTAATACAAAATTATTCTTTGGGAGCGGACTCTGGTTTTTACTCAAAGCATAATGTGGTGGGTATGGGGAAAGTGTTCCCTTTTATGTTTCTGAAGAACTGTTTTTGTTGAATGTCATGTTGATTTATCTGGGAAACTTTCTTCATCTACAATAACGTTCTTTAAAATGTAACCATGGAGCTATCTGAAAAATAAATCAAGCAATAGAATGTAAGAAACTATTGTTAATGCTGAATTATTATCTAATTATATGTTTTAAAACAGCAGTTTTCAGTGTGAAGAATACAACTGAAGGTCTTTAAGTAGCTTTATGCTTGTAAGTCGTGCAAAGGAAGAGAAGGTCAAACTTTTTAGCAGGGGCTATTGCAATAGGAGAAGGTGTATGGGTTCTAAACTAAGAGAGCATTCAGACTAGATATTAGGAAGAAAACTTCTATGGTTACAGTGGTCGTTGCCACAGCACAGGCTTCCCAGAAATGTGGCAGAGGTCCTATCCCAAGAAACATTCTAGATCAGATTGGACCGGTCTCTGTCTAACTTTATCTAGTTGAAAGTGTCTCTACTCATTGCTGGGGAGTTGGACTGGATGACATTTAAAGATCCATTCTAAATCAAATTGTTCATTATTCTCTAATAATCTAATCTAATAATCTAATATTTCAGGTCATGCTATTAACCTCTTAAAGCTTTTACTGTCTGTGTATTGTTCTTGCCTTTTACCACTTGTATACTGTTAAAAGGCATTTTTTTCTTTATATGCCTGTTTTTTATTGATAGAATATTTTCTTAATCAAAAAGACTCAATTATTTACATTTCAAATTATTATACTTTATGGAAACATATTTTAATTTTTACACAGTTCCCCCATCTGGTTCTGTTGAATAAAAAGACTTGTAACATTCACCAAGGATAAAAAAAGCAATTGCAACATAACTGATTATATTTTTCAGCCTGAATCTTAGAGCTTTTATTTTCATTTGGTTTTCATCCCAAACTCTATTTGTTAATAACTTTCAACATAGGAAGAAAATAGCTTTAATATCGGTCCTTAGCTGCAGGAATGAGTGCTAATCAGCTATAAATTAGTTCTAGACATTCACAAGCAGTTAGAGTAGGCTCATGATGTGGAAAATAATAATTAAAAAACTACTCTTCTTACAGAATTTAATTTCACTAGCAGAAACTATCATGGATGATTGACCATAAAAAGCTAACGTAGTCTATTGTACAAAATGTTTGGGTTTTTTTGTTGCACTTAATATTGTAATATCTGACTGTCTAAGGTGCCATACCAGAGTTAGTTTAGGACACATTTTTTTTTTTTGGAAAGAGCCCATCATTAAAAAGCTTCTTGTTTCTCATTATGGAATTTTGGACTTTTATGGAAATTCAGAGTACTACTGCAAACGACCTCTAAATACTTTGTTTTGACTGTGTTTCATACTGTAAAGTGTAGTCTGTGAAGCCTTGTAAAGTGCCTGCAAAATACAAAATAAAAGTATAAACACTCTTACCACAGAAAGGAAAATGGTATCAGGTGTCTATGATTTTACTAATATTTGTTCACAAGGATTTCAATTTCTATCAGTCAGGAAATCAAAGAAAAAAATGCTTTTAGCCTTAATTAAACATATTTTTCATCTGAACAAGTAAGTGAAACATTAATTTTAGAGCTTTTGGTACCCTTTTAGCACTCTGATTTTTAAGTTAGAGTTTTAGTTACTCAGGTGCCAGAAGATACACAGAATTTTAAATTAAGAGTATTCAGTATTCCTCCTGGATAGAACAGTGTGTTTAGAACTAGTATAGTAGAAAATTAGGATATTTTATTCAAATACAAGTCATAGAACCATGCTTTGTACTACTGATTTGTATATGTATCAAAGTATAATTTTCCACTATTGACAATGTCATATGAATGTATCCAGCTATAAATATAAATTACATTCATGCACAAAAAGTATAATTTGGTCACATTCAATTTTGGCCTATGTAGTGCAACTCACCAGAGGATCTTTCAGATTGCTCAGGGCTCGAGCACTGAATGTAAAAGTGGAAGTTGAGAAAGCACGGCTTCTTTAGTCTGGAAAAAAGGAGAAAGACAAGTTTAGCTATCTGATGGGGAAAATATAGCTAGAATACAAATCAGACTTGGATAAATACCATTGAAGAGCAAAACACAAGGGGGACAAGTTGCTAGAATGAATTCAAGTATTACATTTTCTCAATGAGGGCAACATAACACCAGAACAGGCTCACAGGAGGTGAGGAAACCTCATGGAGATGTTGGATGAAATCTGTGCAACACAATCTCACTGGACTATCACACTACAGGAGGTTGTCAGAGACACCTTCAAGAGGCTGTTTCCAACCTTCCAACCTTGTTACCAAATCGTACTGTGATTCACTGTATCTATTTAATGATCCTTACTAAAGGATTTTTCAAGAATTTGTAGACTATTCTGGTGAATTATTTCGGTTCTGCATAAAATTTTATTTTCTTAATATGAATCCAATAACATAAAATAAATACATTCTAAAATATATCTGTGTCTTTGTCTATGTATGTAGTATGTATGTATGTTTGTATTTATGTATGTATGTATGTATGCATACAAGTATCTATCTATCTATCTAATCTATTAATAAGATAATAAATACATGTCATGTTACAGGCTCTTGGGCTCATGGTGTGACTCTTGGGCATGGTGCTACGCAGGGCCAGGAGTTGGAGTTGATGATCCTTGAGGGTCCCTTCCAACTCAGCTGTTTCTGTGATTCTGGATGAGATTCTGAATAACCTGGTCTAGTGGAGGATACTCTGCCCATGGTGAAGGGGCATAAGAGGTAGATAATCTTTAAGGTCTCTTCCAATTCTAACCATTCTAAGATTTTAATTGGAATAGCATCCCAGTTTAATCCATGTGTTTGTACAGTCTTAGCTTTGATTTGCAGTGTGTAAGCTTTCTTAGTAACAGATAATTAAGCCATGAGAATCTAGGCATACTAATTCAGAAATAGTATTTTGATTTTAATGGGAATTGTTGCATTTCATTTTTAACATATGCAAATTAAAATTGTTGTGGTATACCATAGAACACTGTTCCTCCTTAGGATTAAACTCTCCATGGGAAAATTCTTTTAATATACAAGTTATCATTCCAGTATATTCAATCATAGAAATTAAGAATCAATGTATTTCAGACAGCCTGACACCAAGTAACATACAAATGGCTCAACAATTCATCACTGTCTGCAAGAAGTATATTTGAGTGATATTGATATCAGTAGTATTTGGAAAATTTAATGTGCCAATATAAAATTTTTCAGTTAGTGTAAATATATATTTTTTTGCTTGAAAAAGAAAGAAATATTTTTTTCTTATTTTTTTCTTATTTTCCTATATTGACAGATAATATATGCGTGTGTATCTGTGAAAAATTGACTAGAAAAATGTCTTACTAGATTAGAATCCTACTAGAAACCTGTTGTGAATTGGAAAGGTTAATTATTATTGTGTCACCATTGATTTATTTTGGAACTATAATCTCAGATTTCAACAGCAAAACACTGCAAAATTACACTTTTGTTAAAGTCCACATAAGCAAAGCTGGAAGTTTCATTTTGCAGGGGAAAATAAAATTACATTCCATCTGCATTTTCTTATTACCTAACCACCAAGTGATTTAATTTCTAGAATTATTTTTTTAAATTATCAATTTCCCTTTGTTCTCCTTCTCATTTGAATTACACATGGCCACAAAAGAAGGACCAAGACACTACACTGCAACACACATGACACTTCTTTGCAGGTACTGAACAAGTTCCATGCAATTTAGAGGAAGTTTTTCTTCTTAACCCAAATTTCTCAACCTAATCTCTGGAGTTGACAAAAAAGCATTGTTTAAAACTAATTGCAATGTACCAGAAGATATATAGGTCCTTCTTTTAGAAATCTGATTTCACATCAAGTACTTAGTGTTGCAACTCCCAATTCCTGCTAGACATTCCTGTCAGTAACTTGCAATCACTTTTCTGGCTGATATCTGTAAGAATGCAATGGCTGTCTCAAGATGACCATGGAGTGCTGTTGAGACTAACCAAGAAAACCACATCAAGACTGCCATTAACAAGTCTCAAAGGAATTGCTCTCTGTTAGATTCATTGGCATTCAAGAACTTAGTGTCCTTCCTGATGGCTTGAAGACAGAAATTGATGTATCATTTTTCATGTATTAAGACTAGCTACATTGGTCATCACTTCACACACATTATTTGTTGAGTCTTACTACCATGCTGACAGTGAAATGATATTAGGTTAATTTAAAAACAGATTTCAGAATGTGTTGCAAAAAACAGCAAAAAATTTTCAGGTTCCTTGTACACTTCCTGAGGAATAGTAGAATATTTCTATTTTAGGACTGTAGTCTTTACTTACCAAAAATAAAACCCCTTGAAATCTGTTTTATCTAAATATTTTCATTATATTTAAGCATAGGGACAATGATATTTTCTTCACTTAAAATATAAACAAATACAAGCCAGTTGCAGTTAGGAAAAAAGAAACTTATTAAAGANAAAAAAAAAAAAAAAAAAAAAAAAAAAAGAAGAGTTTAGTAACAAACCCAGGGTTTTAAAAAATATGACAAATATGACAAAGTGCTAGCAGAATTCCACTTTTTTGGATTTCCTTTATGGTTTCAGGCATTTCAAGAACATGACAGTTGATTTAGCCCCTTAAAAATGTGATCTTTGTGTACATTTTTATATGGCCTTCTTACCTAGGTTTTGGACACCATGTCCCTGCCCAGTGTTCAAGGTTGGGTTGGATGGGGCCATGAGCAACCTGATCTAGAGGGTGGCATCACTGTCGATGGCAAGGGGGTTGGTACAAGGTGATCATCAAGGTCTGTGGTGGTTTTGCCTGGCTGGAGTTAGTTTTCTTCACAATGGCTGGTATGGGGCTGTGCTCTGAATTTGTGCTGAACTCAGTGTAGATAGGAAAGACATTTTTGTTATTGCTAAGCAGGGCTTACACAGACCCAGGGCCTTTTCTGCTTTATCGTGCTGCCAAGCTGGGAACAAGGCTGGAGGTGCATGAAAAGGTGGGACAAGCCACAGCCAAGAAAAGCAGTTCCAACTGACCAAAGGGATATTCTATACTGTATAGCATCATACTCAGCATATAAAGTGTGGGGAATAAGGTGGAAAAAATTTGGTGTAATTGTGTTTGCCTTCCCAAGTAACTGTTACATGTGATGACCACACATGAGAAGCATGAATTAATTCCTGCTTGCCCATGTGAAGCAGCAAAATAATTCCTTGTTTTGCTTTACCTGTGTATGTATTTTTTTGCTTTCCCGATTAAACGGTGTTTATATCAACCCATACCCTCTCTAACTTTTATCCTGTTCTCCCTGAACAAGCGTCTGCATGGCACTTGGCTGCTGACTTGGGTTAAACCACAACAGATCCCAAGCCTTAATATGATATACAAAAGCTTGTATGAAAGATCTTTGACTCTGATAATATGTATATATTCTGCTTTTGTAATTATTTTGTTTTATCGACATTTTTTGTAAAACTGTCAGAACAGGCACATATGTTGTATGGTGCGCTACATGGCTTACGTATTTAACATACAACATGTGCTATTGATGCCTCAATTTTTAGCTTTCATTTTTACAGATTTCTGTGCTGCATCAGTATATAACTCTGAATTTCATATAAAGTGTTAGCAAGTTCTCTTTACAGTTTAGTTAGACAAAACAATCCTTTTGTAGCCTGAGAAACAAGGACACCATTGCAGCTTCAGGTCCAAAGAGTGTAAACAAAAGTGAATTGAGGAGAGCAAACTGGGAGGATGAAACTTCATAACCTGAAGCTGTAATTGGACAATTAAAACTGATATGTAAATGAACCAAAACTTATAAAAGGGTGAAAACACATGGCACGCTGTTCATCTTGGGTCCAACTTGCATTCATCTTGGGTGGGGCCATGGCTGGGCTCTTGTACTGCTTAAGGTGTATCCTTTGAAGGTCTTTTAATAAATACTTATTTTATTCCTTTAATGCTGTCTTGCCTCTGTTTCAGGTAGGCTCTCAAGGCATCACCATTATCTTCAAGTATATATTCATGAATCTTCAGGCATTTCTTTATGAATTGAAAAAGCAGAAAGTATTACTTGCAAAGCCATTGACATGATGCTGGAGCACACTAAAAAATGCAGGGGTAACCACTTATCACTGAGTGTGGAGTTTAAATGCTGTAATAAGATGAAATTAAGAATGTAGAAATGGAAGATGAAGAACAATTACTTATTATGAAATATAATTTAGAGTAAAGCTTCTTGCAGTAAGAGTCAAGTAGGAACTGTCTTAATTTTGTAGTAGAGGTTGGCTTAGCAGACATTACTTCAGAACCTTTGAGATGAGAGGTTTCTGCAAAAAGAAAAAAAAATAAAAAAGAAGAAAAGAAAAAAGGGATTTCTACACCCTTATGCCATCTCTTCTTCCTACTCACTTCACAGACATAGTAATAAAAGAAAGCAGAATCCACGGAGTAGAGTTCTATGACACAAGATTTGTACGTGGTGTGTGTGTGTGTCTATCAGTTTAACTGTTTAGCTACCCTGGACTGATCAAAGAGTATTGTTAGTAGTTAAGGTCCTTTATTAGATACAAAGTAACTGAATCCTCCTCTTAATACTCAGGGGCAGGCAACTGAGGTCAATGGCTCATGAACACCCTTAAAAGTGGACTGAAGAAAAGTATTGACATGTACACCAGAATAATTTGGCATTACTTTGCAGGCAAAACACCAGAAGGAGTGAAAAAACGGGGTTCCTGGAACCAGGAAGAGAGCATGGGGAGAATCAACAGGACCAGCCCTGACCTGCCAAGGGCATTGCCACAGCAACAATGAACACCTCCAGGGAGGCATGCAGCCCTGAGGAGAACTGGGTAGACAAACAGGGGGCAAACAGGACATGGCACATCAGAGAGACGTGGCATGGTTGTTTGCATCACAGTGTGAATGTAGGAGGGTAGAGTGACCCTCCTGGCTCCTGAGGCGAGCTCACCTGATGGTTTTCCCTTAGCCAGTTAGCAAAGACCCCACTGTGGTTCCTACATGGTTGAAAGCCATTGATGGAAGCAGAGGGTTGACCCAGATGGAGCTCCCTCATGTTTTCACAACTGTCCAGATTTCTGGTCACAGGGAGTGTTTGAGCTTTTGTTCTGGAGGGCAGCAGAGACCTAGGGGCAGCATGCAGAGTTGGGAGAGCAATGGACAGCCCAGATGAAGTGCACCCATAACAATGCACATGGGATGAGGAGGAGCTTGAAACCACTGTGCAGGAGAGAAGTATTTGTTGTCATGGAAACATGTTGGGATGACTCTCATGATTGGAGTGCTGCAGTGATGGTCATAAACTCTTCAGAAGGGACAATCAAGGCAGCAGAGACAGTGAGGTGGTTCCTGTGGTGGTTCATATTAATTAATTTTTTTGGTAAGGAAGGAAAGGAACCAGTTGTATAAATAATTCCCTTTAAGGACCTTGGCAGCTTCCTTTAGACCTGACAAAAACCAACCGGGGGCTGATTTTTAATACTGACAAATTTTTACACCAATGAAAAACACAGATGCTCATTTGTGAATGCACTTTTCAACACCAATAAGCCCCGGGAAGCTCTCTTCTTTCTTCCGCCTGGGTACAGGTAACAGGCCAGCTGGGCAGGAGGCTGCTGCAGGGCCAGGCCAGGCCCGTGCAGCCTGTGGGCCTGGAGCGGGCCGAACTGGGCCCTGCCTCTGCTGCAGTGCCGACAGGGCCAGGTTCATTCCCAGTCCAGTGCGGCCACACCAGCCTGTAGTGTGGCTGGAACACTGTCACTGCTAATATCTCGCTGACATTAAGCCCTGACCTGCCACTGGTCTGGGACGAGCCAGGCTCCACTGGGCCGGGCCAAGCCAGGCTCCACTGGGCCCTGGGAGCAGCTCCAGGCGGGGCCAGGCCCCCTCCACCACAGCCTGCATGACCTGGTGGGGGCCAGGCCAGGCGTCCATGGAATTGAATGAAGCAAAAGTGAGAAAACAGTCATGAAGCCAGAGCAGCCACCATTGTTTCTCACTGGGCCCCTGCTATCCTAGTCCAGTCCCAAGTGTGGCCTGAAATACTCCACCCCAACTGCTCCAGCTGCTGCCTGGGCAACATATTAACTTTTTCAATACACAGATGAGATTTACAGACCTTCCATCCTCTCTCAAATGAAATAAAAGGACAAAGTGAAACAACATGGAGACATGGAGGTCAGACAAGAAGGAAGAGTCAGGTCCTGGATGGGAGGGTCCTAGATGAGAAGATAGGATTGATACATCAGACTTCTTTTTTTCCCTGCAACTCATGAAAATGCATATGAGTTGGATGAAGTGTTTTAACCATCGGCATGAGCAAAGGCATTCATGCTGAATAAGCAGATGTTGAAGTAGCTATAATTTGATGAGAAATTTGAACAGAGAGAGAGGTAAGAGTCATAAAGACCCTTTACCCTCAGGGAAGAAGAAGAAGAAGAAGACCTCTGTTACCAGAAATAAAGATGATCTCAGAGTTAGATGAACAGTATCTTTTCTTTTGAACTGCTAATCCTTAAAGTGTGCCCCATAAGTTGACATGGCCCACAAACTCAGCTGTGGGAAGGCTTTGGCAAAATATATGGGATTTCATGATTGCAGGTTTCCCGAGCAGCTGCTATTTGTGGAAATTGAAATTGCAAGACAACTGATTTCTTGTGGAGAAGTTTCCATAGACTGACAAAAAAGACTCCTCTTCCTAAGGAAATTGGACAAAGACTATTTTAGAAATGGTAAACTGACTGATTTGCTTCTGTATGTTGTTATGACGAAAGAAAAGAGGGTGGAGGAGAAGAGAAGTGTTCTGGAGGTTTTATTCTGATTCTTATTAATTTTTCTTTTGTTTCTGTTGAAATTTTCTTTATACCCTTCAAAGTTTGAGCCTGTTATCCCTCTTCACCTAACCCTATCTCACAACAGGAAATGAGTACAGTAATTACACGAGTATAAGGCGCACCCTTTTGACTAAAATTTTGGTCCAAACCCAGAAGTACGCCTTATACCCTGGAGTGCCTTATATATGAACAAAGTTCAGAAATTTGCCAACCTGGAAGTGTGAGCCACGAGCTGAGCCATACTGTGTGGAAGGGCAGCGGGGCCACGCAGCAGGTGGGGGACCATGTGGCGGGGGGCCATGTGTTAGGGTGGTGCTGGGTGGTCGGGTGTGGGGGTGGAGCGGGGTGGCATGACAGGGCAGTGTGGAGAGGCAGCATGGCAGGGGGGCAGTGTAGGGCAGTGCAGCCATGCAGTAGGGTGGCACAGCGGGGTGGCGCGGCAGGGCAGTACAGCGGGGCAGCCAAGCTGCGAGCTGAGCCGTACTAGCCAATGCAGGGGGTGGGTGGGATTGTCGGGGACCATGGCACAGGGAGAGTGCCTGGGGCTGCATTTAAAAGCTAAGCGAATCCGTGAAAAATGTTTGCAAATTGAGCACATGCGAGTAAACACCGCAATTGCAAGATTCCATTACTAATTTGTTACTTTGTTGCGCATGGATCCTCACTGCAAAAGAAAGGTGCGCCTTATACTCTGGTGTGCCTTATATATGGAGAAAGTTCGGAAATTTGCCGACACCTACATGTGCGTCTTATACTCCGGTGCAACTTATACTCGTGAAATTACTACAAATAATTCTAGTGGTGCACTGGCAATTCAGTGCTAGTCACACCACAATGATTTGTTCATTGGCCAGGAAATCTCAAATTGGCGAATCAAAACCACTACACAAAATTGGTGTTTCTGCCTGATTTCACACTGAACCCACCACAACTCTGTACATTAGGGAGGGTTTTGACTATACAGAGCTCAAGGGCAATGATGATATGGTTGGGTGCCTACGGGTAAGGATCAGGGAAAGGCCAACAAGACAACCTGACCAACCTGATCTTTTATAGCAGGTGACTTCCATGGCATGGGAAGCTTTCAGCCCATGGCCTGGACAGGTGTGCTGGGTTAAAAATGGTTGACTATACCCAGAGAATGGAGGCGAATGGTGTCACATCCTGTTGGTATCCAGACAATAAGAATGTCCATGGATTCAATATTGAGGTCAATCCTGTTCCATATCTTTATCGATGAGGTGATCGAAGTCAGTAAGTTCACAGATGATACCAAGCTGTGTGGGAGTGTTGATCTGCTGGAATGCAGGTCTCTGCAGACCGATCTGCACAGGCTGGATCAATGGGCCAAGGCCAAGGGTATGAAGTTTGACAAGGCCAAGGTTTCTGCACTTGGGTCTCAACAGTCTTGTACAGTGCTGTAGGCTGGGGACAGACTGACTGGAAAGTGGCCCAATGGAATAAGACCTCCTAGGGATACTGGTCAACAGAAACTAAACATCAGCCAGGAGAGTGTCTGGGTAAGGCCAATGGCACCCTGGCCTGTATCAGGAATACTGAGGCCAGCATGACCTGGGAAGAAATTGCCTTTCAGTTCTTATCTCTGTCATGTCCGAACCTTGAGAAAATCACATGAATGGCTGACAGAGATGGGGGTGTTTATTCTGGAGAAAAGGAGGATCAGGAGTGACTTTATAACTCTCTACAGCTACTTGAAAGGAGGTTGCAGTAAGGTGAGGGTGTCTTCTCCCAGGCAAGCAATGACAGGGGGAAAGGACATGGTCTTAGGTTGCACCAAGGGAAGTTCAGGTTTGAGACCAGGAAGAATTTCTTTACTGAATGGGTTGTTGAGCTTTGGAAGAGGCTACAAAGGGAGGTGATAGAATAACTATCCTTGGAAGTTTTCATGAGATGACTGGACATGGCATTTAAGCTATGTTTTTGTTGATATGTTTGGTGTTTGGACTTGATTATCTTGGAGGTCTTTTCCAACCTAAATAATCCCATGATTCTATGATTCTATGATTTCTCTAAGGAAAGAAGGAAAGACATGTCCTCTGACATTTGCCTACAATAACTATTTCACATTACTTATTTTTCTTATTTTTAAAATTTTTTTTTAGTATTTCTAATTTTCACTCTGATTTGAGCTATCATATCACAAATTAAATAATTGTCACTTTTTTATGTTTTTCTTTGTCTTAGTTTTAAGAAATTACTAATTATAATTTGACATATCCTCAGTTATTTTCTAGACTTTCTCACCCTACATTCTTGTTGTCCATCATGCCTTATCAAATAAAAAGGCCACAGCTTCCACCAGAAAATCTGTACATTTTAGGAGACCAGATGCTACAGTCTAATTAAAGACAAAGTTCCAAAACCATTTCAATCTCCAGCTGCACTAGTACAGCCTCCTCTTTATAGCGTCATGCCACAAATTAGCAAATTAGGTTTCTGCACATGTTCTTTCCTCTTGATATTGATGATGCATCAGATATTTAAACAATAATCAGGTGCGTAACAGATGTACAGTTCCTATTCTAATGATGAAGGTGTGATATTAAGATAACAAGCTGTCCAGTTTTATGCCTCTACAAATGGCAATTTCTTACTTGTTCCTTTTATAAGGTTGTGGAATTGATAGATCAGAGCGTTACAGGAGATGGTCAGCTTTTTTTGCTTTTCTTTTTGTTTTGTGTTTCTTTTTTTCCATTCTCCCCAGAGTAATTCTATTGTTCTGTCAATGTAGCTAATTCATATCTTTTCCTGTTATGAAATGACGTTTATTTATTCCCCACTTAATTCACATGGCACTCGCATTTACAAAGATATCATCTTACTGTGTTTTGAGGTTTTTTCCCTCTCTCATGTTCCTGTGGACACCTGAATATCACACTGAAGTGCAAGTTGCCTCCTACTACTAATGTTGCAAAAACGTGATAGTAAGGATTTAAAGTTAGAGAAGGAAATGTAGGGAATTAAACTCATTTTCCTTAAAACACCTGGTCATAGGGAGGTAGTGTTGCAAAATTAACTTTTTTTCAAGTTTAAACATGGAGTAAACCTTACACTCAAAAATAAAATTAACTTTAGAGTCAGCTGGGTATTATTCGGTAAGAGTTGTTCTTACTTTTTATTGCATGTCATTGAAATTTGCCTTTGCAACATCATAACACTTCTACCAAGGTGGATGGCCAGTGTCAGACTGCTACCTATTGCACCAAATAGCCTCTTATTTGGCCTCCTTCTTCATCAACTTTGATGTCTGCAAAACTATTTCTCTCACATTTATTATTCCTCCTTACCATGCTACTGTGCAGCGCTTTTCACCCTTGCGTAAACATTTTTTTTGCAGTCACCAGCAGTGGGATTGGTAGGCCCAGCTGTCTCCTGTGGTCTGTTTTGGAACCACCAGGGACCACCAGGAATGGGCTGTGTCTAACATGTACAGCTCCTGGCCCCTCCTCACAGAGTCAAGCCATGCAGCCCCCATGCTGCCAACACTTTGGCACCAATATCCAGTAGAGATTAACTGGCCGCAAAAGTTATAAAAAATGGTAGAAAATTGATGATCATAATTTTTAAAAGCAGGGATATCATGGCAAGCTTTGTTATTTTTATATTGAAAAAATAATATATTATAGTGTGCTTTTAGGAAGATGGCAGTATAATTTTTAGGATTAAAAGTGACTAGAATAGCTAAAATGACAAAATATCATACAGCAGGTAAACAGCTTTGTTCATTGTGCAATATTTAGATTTTCAGAAAAAAACCAGAAAATTAAGCCAAAGTCTCACAGATAGACAAAATATTTCATTAATTGCCAAAAACATCTTAAAAGTCTTGGCAATATTTTTCTTTTGATTTGTGCCAGAGTTGATGCTAGCTGCCATTGCAGGAGAGGATGCCACTGTCAGTGAAGGCATGCATACTGAATAGTTTACTGTCACTTTAGGCAGTGTGGAGTTCATTCCATTCTTATTTGTTAAATAATTTTTTATTAATACAGTATTCTAGAAATTAACTGACTGCAAGCACCACGGTCCTCCTTATTCTCCCCTTCACTTTACATGGATGTTTTACCCACTCAAAGTCCCAAAATAATTTAAACTTCTGTGCATCTCCAACCCAAATACATAACATTTGTTACATACATGCTAGTACCAAAGGTTCATAGGAAATAGCCCAAATACATCCAAGAAAAACTCAAGTTCTTATGCACTGGGATATGCATTAGCTGCTTTTATTTATTTTTAGTATATAGAAATGATCTACACTGAAGTAACTAAGGAATTTTTTTTTTGGAAGGAAGATTTTGTAGCAGGTACAATTTTCATACTGCCACACCTGGACAGTATGTTTGTTGGGAATCAAAGAAATTATGAAAATATTTTTTCTTATACGATTTCATTAGGCTTTGAAAGCATGAGATTATTTTTTTCTCTGATCATTCCTTATGAGCTAGTTGCAAATACTTACTACAGTCTGAAGAATATGGGCTCTGTCTGTCCACCCTGAAGTTATGCCTCATAGAGAAAGGAAGGCATATTCATATTTTATTTATTTTCAAGACCTTTCTAATTTGCCCCTTGGTTTTTTGTTTTTGTTTTTGTTCTTGCTTTTGTTTTGGTTTTGTTTTGGGTTTTTTGGGGTTTTCAGTTTTGTTTTTTTTTTT
>PYHW01009260.1:1333689-1350541 GCA_013186435.1 Turdus rufiventris | reverse complement strand
CGCCTTATAGTCCGGTGCGCCTTATATGAAGTACAAAGTTGCAACATTTGCCACCCTGGAAGTGCGAGCCGTGAGCAGTGGGGGGAGCGGCACCGCCCCTGTCAGGTCCGGGAGAGCCAATGGCTGCTGAGTGGAGGTGGGGCCGGGTACCCACGGCACCGCCCCTGTTGGGTCTGGGGAGGCCCAGGGGCCCATGGCCGCTGGATGGAAGTGAGTCCGGGGGCCCGCGGCCCCCCCTCCCGGGTCCATGTGGGTCCGGGGACCGGCGGCCCCCCCACCTCCCGGGTCCATGCGGGCCTGGGGGCCGGCGGCCCCACCCGTCCCGGGTCCATGTGGGCCTGGGGGCCGGTGGCCCCCCCCCTCCCAGGTCCATGCGGGCCCGGGGACCCGCGGCGCCCCTCCTCCCAGTTCCAGGCGGGCCCAGGGCCCCATGGCTGCCGAGTACAGGCAGGTCCAGTGGCCCGCGGCACCACGCCTCCCGGTTCCAGGCGGGCCTGGGGCCCACGGCCACTGGGAGGAGGCAGGCCCGGGGGCCCGCGGCGCCACCCCTGTCGGGTCCTGGTGGGCCCAGGGACCAATGGCTGCTGGGTGGGGGCAGGGCCTCGGACAGCAACCTCGCAGGGGGAGCTGGGGGTGGAGCCTCACTAAAAAAAATAGTGTACCCTATAGACGGGTGCGCCTTATCTGATCTACAATGTTGCAATTTTTACTGACTCCTAGGGGGTGCCCCTTATAGTCAGGTGCGCCTTATGGTCATGAATTTACTGTAAACAGTGGGCAAAGAGTGACAAAATCTGACCCTATAAATCCCAAAAATTCCAATAATCTTTAAACAAAAATGTTTCTGTTTCCTTGACAAAAGGGTTTCATTCTGCTATGCTTATGAGTGTACAGACTTGATTCTCCAGGGAGACTTAATTTTATGATAATGATTAGTTTCAATTATCATCTTTTATTTTCTCTGATGCATGTCATTAAGCCTTATAAAGAAATGGCAGTGAAATTTTTGAGACTGAAGATTTGGAACAGTTTTATATTTTCAATAAAAAACTGTTCATAACAAGAATGGTCCTTTGGTTTTAGTCAGAACAAGAGGAGAGAAATATTCTCATCCTATACAATTAGTAAAAGAGAAAATAAGCAGAACCATATGCATAGTGCATAAACTAGTATTTGTTAATCCATCTGCCTTATTTTCTACTCTATCCAGAAATTAAGGTGTATACAGATCCTACATTAAGTATCCTAAAGGACCAATTGCAAGTAGCTATCTTTTTATAAGTAGTGTGGATTTCTTTTTTTTAATTACAGTAATTTCACGCACATAAGGTGCACCCTTTTGACTAAAATTTTGGTTCCAACCCGGAAGTGCGCCTTATACTTCAGAGCACCTTATATATGGACAAAGTTCAGAAATTTACCAACCCGGAATTGCGAGCCACAGGGGGAGCTGATCTCGCGAATTGAGCACCTGCCAGTAAAACCCGTGATCGCGCGATTTTTACAAATTGGTTACTCTGTTGCACGCAGGGGGGGAGAGGGCTCCTGCTGGCACCACAGGGGAAAGCGGGCTCCCTTGGGTGCCACAGGGGGAGCGGGGCTCGAGAATTGAGCACCTCCCAGTAAAATCCGTGATTACGGATTGTTACAAATCAATTACTTTGTTGCATGAGCATCCTTGCTGCAAATGAAAGTGCGCCTTATACCCCGGAGCGCCTTATATATGGACAAAGTTCGGAAATTTGCCGACACCCGGAATGGGCCCTATACCCTGGTGTGCCTTATACCCGGGAAATTACTGTACTTAAATATTTAGGAATTTGTGACAGTTATGTTCCAAATTAATGGCAAAAAAATGAGCTGTAACACAAAATGCTGTGTTCCATTGCTTACAGCATAATTCGGGAGCACTATTTTTGTCCTGCTTATGCTCATTTCCTCAAATAGCACAAGTCTGACTGGGTGCAGTGATAATAAAAAAGCAAACAAGCTTACCTATTTGGTTCATGCGAGAAGCGAAGAGACTCGAAATTGCCCCACTCAGAAATAGGTAAGCTTCATTTCCTAGCACATGATGTTGGTGAGACACTGCATGCCCCTAGCAGGATTGATCTTACTGTAAACCATGTTTCTGTAAAAAGACTAAACACATTGTATAAGATAAGCACAAGAGGAAGGAAACTGATTATTGTTTATACTTGAGTTTAGAGTTTATACATAAAAGATCAGTTGCTTAAAAGAAGTAGCTGGCATTTTACAATCCCTACTTACTTCTTTGCCCTTTCTTCGGTAAAAAAAACTTGAATTAAGCCAATTCTTTCAAAAACACCTTTACCATTGTCTGAATGAAGCATATTTTCTTGTGAGATGCTAAAGGTAGATACCTATACTGGTTGTTTTGGGGATGTTGGAAGAGAAGCAGAGTCCTCTGTTGGAAGATACATATATTTCTGTTAAAAGACCTCTTCAGCTGTCTAGGAATGTTTTATATCCCAAACCAACATGCGCTTTGGACCTCAAGGTAAAGATTTGGGAAGAACTAATCACTTTAATCCATCTCAATCCTACAGATTACACATAAGGGTTAATACTGCTGTTGGAGTTTTCAGCAGTAGTTTCATCTACTCATTACACATATTAATCTTTGTGGAGGTATACTATCCTAGCTTTTCCTAGCAAAAATACACTTCTATTGTTTCTAGTAAATTAAACTTTTTCACATGAAATCTTCTAACACTTTTATTCTTTTTAGGAGAAAAATGAAAGTCAAGTGTATCCTAAATGGGTGTTTTGATGGTGGAGAAACAATCTTTTTGAATCTTGGGTATTTTATTTGCTACCTATAATTTCATTGGAAGAACATTTCCATTTATAAATTCATTAGGCTTGACCTTTCAGAAGCTCAGTATTCATTTACAAATAGAAATTAATCATTACACAGGAAAAACCCCAAACACTTACCTTTCTTCATACCAGAGGATAAATTGCACCAGGTAATCTTTAATAAAATGCGAAAGAAATGCAAAATTATGATCTACTTTCCAAGATGTCAGCACCTGATTTACAGGAAAACACCTTCTTGTCTAGTCTGGTTTATCAGTGCTCTTTCTATTTTGTGTCTCTGCAAGCACTGCTGTGGATTAGCATAAAGAGGCTAAGAAAAAAAAAAAAAACATACATACATACATACATACATACATACATAATTAATTAATATGTGGTTCATCCATGAAAAAAAATTGCAAACTCGAAACAAAACAGGACAAAGCTTAAACTTCATTGTTCCTGAAGGAGGTAGGAAGAGAAACTGGGGTCACAACTCCCTACTATTAGCTGAGGTAGAGAAAATTATTTCCTGTATCTCCAGTTAATCACCGGAGTTGAAACAGCAGTATTGATGCTACACATCCATGTCACAAGTTTACTGCTAGATAATTCAAATGTTGTGATGAAAAATGACAAGGCATCTTTTTGTTTACACAGAATAATCAATTCATAGAATGTCTGGAGTACTGTTGAGCACAGTAGTTTTTTGGGAAGAATTGAATGCTGATGGTTGTGTGGTGTCCATCCATCATATATCTTGGTGCACAATTCTCAAGTGAAAATGGATTTATATTCTTTGATTAACTGTGAAGTTTGTATTGTAGTTTCTGAGATGTAACAAAATGCCCTACCCCACTCCCAAAACCCCCAAAACCACACCAAAATTAACAAAACCAACAAAACCAATGCAGTAAGCAGAATGTGGCTTCTCTGTTTTATGATAGTAGCTAAATTTAGTAATTTAAATTTACTTCAAACACTATACTTTGATGGATGGCTTCCAGTAGAAAAAAAAAAAAAAAAAAGATTGACAGCAGCTGTCACTGCTTACAGAAGAATGCAAAAGCAAACAAGGAAGAGATAGGAAAGATGTCAAGGGCATAATCTCCAGGGTAACAGTTTAATCATTTATCCTAGAGACAAAATAGTGTCACCTATAGATAGATTCACCTTTTATTATGAGTGAGCAACACTAAGATATGAGAACAAAAAAAAACTAAAAGCAAACTACATATTAAAGCCTTTCAATTGCATTATTAAAATCTCAGAATATTTTAAATGACTGCAAGCTGCTACCATCCCTGTTTTAACTGCCACCAGCACTAATCCTTGGACATTCTGTTAATATTTACAACAGTATTCCCAGATAATGCGAGATCTTTGTTTACTATTCCAGCCTAAGGGTAATACATTTTTCATCAGTCATATTTCTTATATATTTCCACTTTCTGATGCTAGAATACAACAATTAAGAAACTGGACTTAAACAGAAAATTTAGATGCTAAGAAGAGACAAAGCTCCAGTAACTATTCCATATTTATTTTAGGAGCATTACTTTTTCAAGTTGAAATCAATTTGTAGCTAAAAAGACTGTTCAGATCTTGTTTAATGCCACTCACATTAAATATTAACTGTTTTCTGCAGTCAAACTAAATCTAGACCAAAAAAACCCACAAAAGCATTTTGTGAATTACTTAACCCAATGCTCAAATACATAAGAGTATTAAAAAAAAAAAAAAAAAAATTAAAGCTTTAAAATAAAGGGGTTTGATTTTGTTGGGTTTTATTTTTTTTTTGGTTGGTTTAATTTTTTTTTTAATTTATTTAAATTATTTTTTTGCAAATACCTCTTGAAAGATCTTATGTATTTAACTATATTTCAAATTTTCTTTTCCTTTTCAAAAATTCACAAACTCATTTAACACATTGTCCAATTGAAACGTGAAAATCCATCTCATTTAGGCCTTTCATTTAAATACTGTTGACAAGTAACTGTTATTTCAATGTTTGTGTCTTTCACTGGTCTGCATTAATTAACTCTGGTTAGTATCTTCTCCATTTAGTGTCCTCTGGTTCCTAAAATGTCAGTGATCTTTATCAAGGGGTTGCTATTAAGGATTTTAAAGACAGCTAGGAAAACACCTAAAATGTTATGGAAATAATAATAATAATAAAAAGCTTAATATCTTAATTTATCTTTGTGCATTTAGGTATTTGGATGTTTTAAATATCTGAATCTTGCTTCAATTTTTCATTCCGTCCATCCATCCATCCATCCATCCATCCATCCATCTAACCATCCAAGTGACATATTTATGTAGTGATTCTGAAAGAATTTATACACAAAGCCCAGAAAATAAGCAATGCATGCCTTTTCTGATTACAGTAATTTCACAATTACAAACCACACCATTTTGCCTAAAATTTAGCTCCCAACCCAGAAGTGCGGTGTACACTCCAGAGTGGCTAATATATAAACAAATTTAGGAAATTTCCAAACCTGGAAGTGAGAGCCTGCAAGTGTGGCGGTGCTGCCTGCCCCCGACAAGCGCAGCGGCACTGCCCAGCCCTAACAAGTGCGGCAGCAGTGGTGGCCGGGCATGCCGCTCTCCCGCTTCCTGGCAGTTGCAGCGAGCAGGACTGGGGCCACTCCCTGGCAGCCGCCCCATGCAGGGCCGAGCCAGTAAACCCGGCCATCCTGCGATTCTGTTACTATTTGGCAACTTTGCTGCACATGGGTCCTCGCTGCGAATGACAGAGCGGCTTATAATTGTGTGCGGCTTGTGTATGGACAAAGAACGAAATGTTTGACAACACCTGGAGATACGGTTTATAGTCAGTGTGGCTTGTAATAGTGAAATTACTGTACTTAAGTTTTCTCATGTTCTTTTTTGGCAATATTTTTTGATGTTCTATTTGTTTGAGTCTGTACAGAACATATGTAAATAGCAACACAGAAGGAGTATAAAAGGAGTATAAAAATGTGACTAAAAGCTGCAGTGTTACAAAAGCCAATTATTGACATGTTGTTTACCACTAACTTCAGTTATTTTTGCCAAAAGAACAATGACAATAATACTGTATGAAGGGCACCCAGGCTTAAAAAGCATTTATAACAGGATCTAAGCATCATTTAAATTTATCCACCAGGAACCTATTCTAAAAAATACGCCACAAAAAAGCAGCCTGGAACATAAAAGGGAAAAAAAAGAAGCAAGCAAAGTATTTTCTAAAACCTGCAATGAAGCAATTAATATCATATGTAGAATATGATTGAATCTTCTGGAGATAATGACTTGACAGAGTACAGAACTGGCTTGTGGCAGGTAAAGACAATGGGCACCTGTTGTGTGCAGGAGAGGACCTACTACCAAAATTTGCTCAGAAAAAACATGCATTCTCATGTTCAGCTTTAAGCAATTTTAATTCAAGAATGTTCTTGAAACTCTCCACAAACTAATGGATCTATAAACAATGAGTCACAAGCAAAAATGTAAAAAACAGACATAAATTTAAGGCATAAATGGCATACTAGCAAGAGGGGATTTCATTTAAAATGTCCTGAGAACACAAGTCCAGCTTTTGTGTAGTCCATGCTTGCTTCTCATTGCCAGAGAATAAAACAGTGGTTCTGTTGTCTGTGTCTTTGGCATTGAATTTTGTCAGGCCACATTTTCAACTCAAGTGAGCAGTGTAATACTAACAGTATTAATTTTGCACATTGCTGTAGTAATTTTTCATATTTCATCTTTATTTACTTTTTATTAATTGTGCACACACATCTCTGTGAAGCAAACTTCCAGACAGGATGGCCTAATGAATCTGATTTTATAACCTTAATTAAGAGTGTGCCAAAATGCATACAAAACACATAGAAAAATAAGGTCTGAGAAAAGTTATTGGAGAACTCACAACAGGTTTTCTGCTTCACAAGATATCGAGCCCAATAAAATCTTACAAAACACTGAAAAAATGTTTTAGGGAAGTGTGGGGAAAATAGCCTGAAATATTAGTTGTTATTTGAAAAGGAAGAAATTATTTCAGGAAAATGCGACATTTCTCTATGTTAACTTAGGTGACTAGATCTCTTTAACAGACAGTGTTCCTACATTGTGTTAGAGCTTTTCAGAAGAAACAGTGCCTTAGAGTACTTCTGGTAATGCCATGAAGAGGCATTTTATTTCAGCCATACACATTTGCCTCATCATAAGCACTGAAACTTGGAAGAACTAAAGGATAAACAGGATAGCACAGTTTGAAATAGGGTTTGGAGGTTTAATGCTTTATGGAGGAGATTTGAATGGCATTATTGTCTACAATTTCCTTATGAGGGGTCAGAGAGAGAGATCTCCTCTCTGATATTTGGTGATTGGATGTGAGCTAATGTCTTAAACCTGTGTCAAGGAAAGTTCAGATCGGATAATAGGAGAAAGTTATTCACTGAGAGGTTGGTCAAGCACTGGAACAAGCTTCCCAGGAAGTGGTCATGGCTCCAAGCTTATTGCTATTCAAAAGCTTTTCAACAATGCCCTTACTCTTTATTTTTTAAAGTTTATATTTTAGATTGCCCTGTGTGGAATCAGGAGTGATCTTTGTGAGTCCATTCCAAGTCAGGAATAACATTCCTGTATAAAGTTGCTTTTCATGAATTCATGATGAAAATTGTACTTATAGCAAATTTACATTTGATTTGTAAATTAAGTAAACTACCAAAAATAAATTTAAGCTTTAGGTTTTTCTTTTTTTTTTAACATATAGTAAAAAGCTATTTCACCAAAGGTATAATAGATATACACATTTTCAGAATAGGGAATGAAACAGAGAGTACAATGGAACTAACAAAGGGGCCTGATATCTTAGGCCTAATTGAGCAAAAACCATGGGAGAGACAAACACAGATAAACACTTTCTGGGCAAGAAGGGACTAAGAAACATGTTGTGAAACTTTTTGATACGATAAAGTTACCAGGTTATGTGATGTCATGAAAAATGTGTAACCAATGGGAAATTGTTACCAAAATTAGAACCCTATAAAAGTGCCATACAAGTAAAGCCCTATATAAATGCCCGTATACTTAATAAAACTGGCTTCTATTCCAAACTTGCATGTCCTCCTTTCCTCATCACTGATATTTCAGAAGAAAGCAAATATGTTCCTTTGAAGTTTTCAGTTTCAGGACTTGGGAACACTCTTGTTTCTGTTTCTGGAACCTGCTTTCTGACTCTTGCAGAATAAAAGGACTTTCTCACACACTTTTATACTTGTTATGATTATGGAGGATACTTAATTCTTTCCTTAATGTGTCAGAAGTTGTAAAGGATAACTAACCTTTCTGTATGACCTCCATAATTGCAGTATATAGATGGACAATGTTGTATTATTTGGTATAAAGTTGTTAAGCAGAATAATTTTTCTAAACTTTTTCCCTTTTTATCTGCTACAAAGTAACAGGTTATAATTCCTATTTATTATTTTTAGAGTATTTTTTTCTGGATCAGAAAATGAAACTCTTCATTGGTTTTAATCAGAGTTATTCAAAATAAGAGCTTGTATAATAATAAATCTAGAAAGCAAAAATCTAATGCAAACAAATACTTTTAATAGCCCAGAATGTAAGCACTCCAGTTCATGAAAAGATCTTTGTCATCCCTGCATGAAATGAGAGAAAAAAAAAAATTGTGAATTTTTATGATGTTTAAGATTCTATATCAACTCCCATGTGGACCACAGTGTGCTCTGGTGACTTATGTGCTATCACACTGGTGTGGGCTAAATCACCTTTCAAAAACCAAGTTCAGAAACATAACAAAAATTTCAAATTGCATACTGTTACACTTCTTCATTACAAACTCTGACAGGAAGCTTATTCCACTTTCAACATATAAATAAAGATGACATTTTTGAAGGTCCTCTTAAATGTTTTTTAGTAAGATTTGCTTGCCAGGTGAATTTTGAATACTATGAATGAACCTGGTTGGTTGTAAGTAAAAAGGTGCTTGCAGCTATAACAGAAATGTACTAACTACAACAAAACAAACACATTTAAATGCATAAGTTTTCACTTTGGCAAGAGGAGGTTCTCAAATATAGTAAGATTAAATAGTCATACTAAAGGGTCTGAAATCTATGAAAAACACACCCTTTTAATAACAAAAACCATTTAGATTATGACTAAAGTTTTGGTGGTCCAGGTACCACCTAATACAAACACTAATTTTAGTATTATGTTTTTTCAGGAGAAGTGTCCTATTCCTGTATGACTATGCAAGTACCTGGCATTTGCATGTCTAGGCTAACACACATTCTTAAAACGGCATGCTTTATTAATAGTTAGGTATTAAAATCGGATTGTCTTTTTCCTTCGTGGCCTTTTCTTCAAAGCAGTTAAACAAAGTAGCCTAGACAGCTATAGCTGCTGTCACGAGTGCAGTTCATGAAATTGAGAGCTGTAGCTAAGTTTTGAAAACATTTTCTTGAAAAATATAGATTTTGAAGGTTTTTTTTTAAAGCATAAACATCTTAACTAGAGAGATTTTATGAGCAGTCTTTTTATGACATAAATAAAAGCAAATCTTGACTTCAATTTGAAGTCCAGTGTCAAAGTTTCCTGCAAATTTACAGTTTATATTGCTGATAGGTATTATATATTACCTCTTAAAATTAATATGATTAAGTTTATGACCAAAATGTTTCTGTCATAGTTAAAGTTGTATGCAATAGCGCTATGCATCAAGATTCCTCTTACCCCTGTGTATAGGCTATATATTGACAATGAGCACACAGATGATTTTTGGTTGAATTTTAACATAACTAAGATAATTCTGATAGGCAAATACTTTCAGACTTAAAACCTTTTCTCATCCATATTTAAATTTGTTCTGTGCTAAATAAGACCACTATTTTCATCATTATTCATGAGGCTGCAATAAAAAACTACTGCAGAAGAAAAACATGGGAACAGATAAAACATTGCAATGAAAAAAAAATTAAGAAAAAAAATCAACGCTACAAAACTCACCACCAGTATTTGGTTATCTTTCTCTTTCAACAGCAAAATTTTGTCCAAAATAATGTTAGTTCTGAGTTTATTTTTCATATATTTCTATCTACTCCTTTCTTTCTTCTTTCAGAATGTATTAATGTGTATAAACATAGGCATCTTAAAAAACCAAGTAGGTATTCTTCAGAGATACTGAATTTTGGTTAAGCTACTATTTATATTAATAAAATATTAATATGATTTTTTTATAATCAGAACCCAGAATAACCCAATTTTCTATGACATGGCTGAAATTCTGGCACTCCAATATTATTTAGGACTGTAGTTCCCATCTTTTTTTTCCATCTTCCTAGCTCACCCTACTTCTACCTCCTGCCCAAAAAAATTACTGAAGACCTTTCAGTGCTTCAAACTCACAGAATTAAAAAGTACTTCATCAAATTTCCTCTTACGACAGGTTGAAAACCAGTAAATTTTCATACAAACATTCTTCCTGTAACAGGTGAGTTTTAGGGAAATCATAAATGGACTTTTTTAGAGCCTTTTTCTCTATGATCATAAAAGACTGAAGTGCCTTTACAGGACTTGCTATGACTGGACATTTGGAGAATGAACTGAACTCAGACATTTAAAAGAATAAAAAGAGTTTGAATGTTTTTTGGTTTTTTTTTGTCCTGAAGCATTGCAATAATTTAAGAAAAATAAAATTCAGTCATATTCCATTTTGAGGCATTCATGCTAGTTGCAGCTTTTTAACGTAAACGTTGTCCAAATGAAGTCATGGACAAAATGCCCATAAGTGTAAGTTTGGATTTCAGGTGTTGGGTACCACCACCATGCACACAACTGAATCCTATATTGAGTGAAGATATTGCTCAATGTTCAAAGCACAGATAACCCTTTGTTAGTATTATGACCTTTTAATAGGGATGGCTTACTTTTTTTCTTTAATCACTAATCAAAAATCTTTATTTCTAGTGCAAAAAATAAGCCATTTTGTCTCTTTCTAAATTATCTTTCAATTCCGACTTCTGGAATGACCAAACTAGTGCAGTTATTTCTGACATGAATAGAATATTAAACTATATATAATCTCAGTAAAAAAAGATTTTTGGGAAGAAAAAGAAACAAATCTCCCATGAACATACATAAAATAATGAGATAAGTACTGGTATGTATGAAAATAATTTGCAATTCCCTAAAGTAAAATAAAATGCTTTAGAATACATTTTGGATAGAAAGGTTTCCAAAAATATGCAGCATTCTTATGTAGTCATATACTCATAAAAATGATGAATCAAAATTGGTGCTTTAATTTTACTCACATAATCTGGTATTATAAGCCATTTTCTGTGACACCAGTTGGTTACCCATACAGTCAGTGTATGGGTAAATGCAATTGGCTAGGAAAAATAACTTACAGCTGCTTTGAATTCCCAGGGGCTAAAATTTGCCAGAAAATGCTGGATAATATAACCTTCAGTTTCTAAATATGGAAGAGTATCACTTTCAATTTGAAAAGATATATAGATTCATGTACTTTGTGAACACATATTCTGAAAGAAATGCCATATTGGAATTATTTGGCCTAAAATAGAAACAAAAATATGCAAGAACAGGACAAAGTAGCATAAATACAAGTGATTTTTTTTAGCTTCAAATCCTAAAATCCACCCATAAAATCAAAAAGGAACTGAAGTGCCAGTGAGAATGAATTACTGAAATAAGCAGTAGATAGCCTGATATTATATCACACAAAGATTAAACCAGTACACAGTGGAAAATCACATAAATTTTGGACATAGATCATACAGAAAAATTGCTAGGTGAAATAAAATATTTGGGCTCCAAGCACATATTCTTAGATACACAGAACAACAATAGCAACAAAAGTATTAATGAAAACTTTTCTTGATAGGAATGTTGGAATAATTAAGACTCAAATCGTAAAAATATTTGAGATACACCTATTCATCTGGGGTTTTTGCTTATAAGTTTCAATGATAGTTGAATGATTCAATGATTATTAATGTCATTATCAATGTGATTATTAATCTAGATCTGTCAGTCCTTAAGAAACTTCTTGCATAGTAACTTTCAAAGAACAGGTGTATACCATGATGAAAATAAAACCTTACTGTTTTATTTACAAAGTAGTTATGTTAGTACTTTTCCCCATAACACACAATGGGAGAGACATATGTATGTTTAAGCAAAAATTGAGAGTGATTGGCTTTTTAAGAGTTTATGTAGACTGGATGTAATTTTGGAAGAGCTGTTCAATGAACTTCAAATGAATTGCCTTTATCAGAATTCTTTAGGAAAGGATTTGCACCCTTAGAGTAAAGGGGTAGGGTGCTACTGTTTCCATTTCAGTGATTAAAATGGTGAATGGTGAATTTATAGAGCTTAATTTTTTGCTTAAGAGGCAGATTTTTTTTTTTTTTTTTTTTACAGTAAAATGCTCCCTTATTGCTTCTTTGATGTGTGGATTTAATTCATACATAACGCAGATTTAACCTGAGATCTTGGCAAAGAAAATGGATCAATTTATTTGAAGAATTCTATTCCTCATCCATATATGATATAAATAAAATGGTGCACATTGTTTTTACTAGTGAAACTTTGAATTTTTAGCTTAATTTTTCAGTACGTATTTTGGTCAATGCAATTTCTATGATAGGAGGCAAAGTCTCAGATGACTTAATTATGATGGCCTAGTTGGAAAGGACAGAATGAGCTCAAGCTTATTTCAGTTCATAAAGGAAGCAGCACTGTTCATTTAAACTGTCACAGTCATTATGATAATCAAGATACTTATATGGCAGGATAACCCAATGTAGTTTCAGTATGATTGCCCAATCAAATTTCTGTATGGTAAAATACTTTAGGTGCACGCAAAAATAAAAATTTGGATGTTTAACATACTGCTCATTTGAGCAATGGTCTTTCTTTAAAATAAATGAAAAAACATAGTAAATTATGAATTTCTGGGTTTGGTTAACTACTCAGAAGTTGCTACTAATTTCTCCCACCAAAAATCAAAATTGTAGGCAATTAAATGGCAATACTTCTAACAGATATCATGGATTAAGGTTAGGTTAGAAGAGACTGTTAGCTGTGACGTTACTCAGTTTTTCCTTACATGAATATCATGCTAAATGGAAACTTCAGGCAAAGTTTGTTGGAGAAGACATCCTGTAGTGTCACAAGGTACAGAAAAGGACCTTTTGCTTTCTAATTTCCTTAGAGAGTAGACTAACTGTGTCTGGGCCTAATCTTAGACCCAATTTTAATCAACGCTTTCTCTCTAAAAGATCATGTAACAGTAATATAACATTTTTACAGCTTTGTCCTTCAGAATTAAGGATGGCAAGCTAAATAAATTGATTATGACAATGAATTGACTAAAATACCTTAATCAGAATGATTTGCTACCTGGTACAGGAGGCTATAGCTACTGTTTTTGAGACAATATTGAACCAATTATATCAAAGTCTACAAAGTCAGTTATTAAGTAGAGATTGAGTTCACCCATCCACACCAATTACTGTGAGCAAATCTGTTTCTCTCAGCCTTGAGAAGTAATGTTGAGGGGCGGCTCCAGTGAAGAAGGAAGAGAGAAATCTCCACACATAAGCTTTCCCATTTGACTTAGATGGCTGATTGGCTGACTTAGATTAATCTCACCATTTGTGGGTTTTAAGAGTGTAGGCTGATGTAATTGTTTTTGTGGTTAACATACCACATATTTCTGGGTAATTGTTAAATACTTCTAATTTTTGTTAATTAATCGTATTTCAAATTTGAGTTCTTTTGAGTAATGTGAGTAGTCTGATTTTAAGTTTCATTTTTAGTTCTCAAATATGTGATTTTCCATTTCTTGTGTACCACTCCTTACCATTAGAAATCATGGTCTGAATGTGTATGGAAGGTTCTAGGTAGGCTAGCAATGTTAAATGGAGTTGTGACACAGACTCTTTAGGAAAGAAAATTACTCCCAATTTTTTTTTTTATAGTTTGTTATTTCTGAGTAGAAATTTGGAATTTAACTAGATTTTAATGCAATTAGGTAACCTTCACATAAAAACCGACACATAAAAGGTTGTAAAGGTGTTTTTTCTTTTGCAAGATGCTTTATGAATATGAGCATTAGGTATATGGATGGAGTATCACAGGCTACAACTGCAAAGATAGCCCTACTTTGCATAAAACTAAAATTCCGCCCTAGTTACAATATTGTAACTTCTTTAAAAAAGGGCAGTAAAAAATTATTGGAAGTTTTTAAAAACTCCTGATTTCAACACATGTCTCTGAAGAGATGACAATAAATTTGAAATTATACTAAAGCTAACCTACTCAATAGTGTTATTATGGACCAGCAGATATCTTTCCTAGAGAACTAACTGAGTAAACTAAACATAAATTACCTCAATTTACTGTATTAAATTAAATTTGCTATGTAGATTACAAAGATCAAACTGCTTAGTACTGGGAAAAAAAAATGGTCAGAGGGACTCAGATGTACACAGATGAGTGTTCAGGGGCAGTTGACATGTCCCATTTATAGCAAAGGCTGACATACATAGACAGTTTAAAGCACTCCTTTCTACAGCTGTTGGGGGAGATTGTGTGGTGTACACACTGTGATCGATACAAAATATATATTACTGTTTAATCAACTGAATCATGCACAAATTACTCAACAGCTTCATGGAATGAAAACCAGAATAAATATACTGGTTGTATCTGACACAAACATTGGCTTCATAAGCAGCATATTGACTAGTTACTAGCTTATGGATATGTTTCTGTGATACTCATATATGATATTATTAACAAAATAGGATTTTTGACATAAGTAAAACCAGACATGTGGTTCACCTAGGTCTTCTAGTTAGATTTGAAATGTAGCATGACCTAGTGATCATACACATGCTGATACCAAGTCAACAACGGGAGCACCAGTTAGAAGTTTGTACATTTGTGTGAATATGTTTTTCTTCTTAAAGGGAATACAATGAGATATTACAGCAAACACTAAAACCCTGATAAGAGAGTCCTCACATAATGGAAAATAAAACTGTCTTGGAAATATTTAAAAAAAAAAATTATCATGTTTGGAATGCTTCTGAACCTTGTGAGCTGATGACTGTTGTTTTTCTCCCTCATGAAGAGGCATTCCTAGTTTGATTTCCCAGAAATTGCTTTAATTTCATTCTTAAAGCAATTATGAAATGTTGGATTATGAAATCTGTATCAATGAAATGCCATCTGATCAGTGATCTAAGAAATTATTGTTTCTGATTTGATGAAGAAGAGTGACATTTGCCTTCTCTCATATTCATTTGATAGGACAAAAGGAGAATTTTGAACCCATTTAGGTATCAGCATGAATGTTATTTAAAACACTGGATAAATGATGTAAAAGTTCTGTCTCTTAGCTGGAAAGAACTATTAAGAAGCTAAACACTGCCTGCAAGTGTATGGAAAAGTGTTTGTGGGTACATGCTTAACTGCATGTGTCATAATTTCATTGCTGCTCATGCACTAGTCTCATGGCTTTCCTCACAGTCAGGTTTTGAAGCAGTTGGTCCTTTATTTTATCTTATAGAATAGGCTTTGTCATGAGAAAGTCTAGAGAGATCATATAAGGAATGAGTACTGCTCCAGACATAACTGCTATCTTGTACTGTAATGAAGCAGACAAAACAAGTTCCACAAAAAACACACTTCTGACACAGACAGCTGGATACAGTTTTTATAGACTTTAAAAAGTTGTACTGGACAATGCTAGGTATTCATCACTGCAATTGCATATCTCATAAAAAAAGTCACATTTCAAAACGTATAAACCTTAAAAAAAATGGAAATGCTATAGCAACTGCAATGAGCCTTTGAGAAAGAGCAATGCCTCTCAAAACAAAAGAAGCCATAGAAAATGTTTTTGTTTATATTGTTATTGAAAAAATCAGTGATGAAATCTGAAATCTTTACATCTTCTACCTCTGTGGGAGTTCCTAAACTGACACTTTCATAATTTCAGTTAATGTCATAGCCCATATGCAAGATTTATATCCCAATTACCCAAGGAGAAAGGGCTCAAAACATCTTGAATAATGAATGAATCCTTTAAATTCTTTTTATTTCTATTACTTTAAATTAATGGTATGGACCTCTTAGTCTATATGCAAGTTTGTGTTTCTCTGTTTACTCTTAAGGTTAAGGTAGAAAAAAATTTCCAAATATGCTATGAAAGTAAGGCAGTTAGTTATTCCTCGTCAAATTGTAGCACATTGTACTCTTGTTAATTTTTACGTCTATCTTCTTCTCCTGTATAGGTAAAGAAAAAAAAAAAGTGGGGTTTTGTTTGTTTGTTGTTTTGTTTTTGTTTTTGCAGTTTTGTGGTGTTTTTGTTTTTGTTTTTATTTTTGTTTTTGTTTTTGTTTTTGTTTTTGTTTTTTAATCTGAAGTTCATACATAGCTTTATTGCTTGCCATTCACCAGACACAGAATGTTTTCTTTTATGGTAATGTTTATTGATACACTTAAATGTTTTCCTGAAGGAACATGCTCAATTGGATTCCTTGTGACTCTAGACTGATAATCAATAGGATACAAGAATGTTTAGAATTACTGAAGTAAATGCTGGAGATAAACTGTAGCGGTTAAAACACGTTTAAGTCATTTCTTGAAATAACTCGTAGGAAATGGGGTGACCCCATAGTAACAAGATCAATTATTTTTAATTACAATTTTAAAGAGGACTAATGAGGAAATGGTAAAAGTATTTTTAAAATCATTATAACCAAAGGAGAAAAGAGAGGCAAGGGGAAATTGCTGTGATAATTAAATGTCAATATTATGCCCTGAGAAAACTTTTACTGAGTTCATCCTCTGGCATTCACTGCTTTTGTTTGGCAGAGGCCTCCCAATTTCTGACCTAATTCTTGCCAATACACAGATTTGCAATTTTGATTTACAGTAATTTCACGACCATAAGGCGCACCGGACTATAAGGCGC
>PYHW01009260.1:1300109-1322728 GCA_013186435.1 Turdus rufiventris | reverse complement strand
ACTATTTGGCAACTTTGTTGCACGCGGGTCCTCGCTGTGAACGACAGAGCGGCTTATATTCAGGTGCGGCTTATTTAAGGACAAAGAATGAAGTGTTTTCCAACACCCAGAGATGTGGCTTATAGTCCGTGCGGCTTGTATTCGTGAAATTACTGTACTAATCTGGTTTCTTGGAGGTAGTGTATTTTATAGCTCAGAGAATGTACCCATGTACTGGAAAATCCATATATATATATATATAAAACTTTATGTATATTTCTCCTGTGGTTATAGGAAGTAGCAATGGTTCAAATAAATGAATTAATGGCCCTATTTATAGCTAAATTAAAAAGCAAAATCAGGATGACTACGGAATCATAGAATGGAAGAGACCTTAAGGGCCATCTAGTTCCAACCCTGCCAACCCTGCCATTCGCAATGCTGCCACACACTGGATCAGGTTGCTCAGACACCCATCCAGCCTGGTCTCACTGCCATGAACAGGGCATCTACAACTTCTCTGGACAACTCGTTGCAGTGCTTCACCACCTTCACCACCTTCACTCTTCCTATCATCCAATCTAAATATCTACTCTTTTAGTTTAAAACCATTCTTGCTTTCCTATGACTAGATTTTACCAGTGTACAAAGTTGTTCTCTCTCTTTTTGGAAGACCTTTAAATAAAGAAATCTCCAGTAAGGCCTCCCTGGAAACTTTTCTTCTTACTGAAAACTCCAATTCTGTCAGCATTTCTTAGCAGCAGATGTGCTCAGGCCATCTTCAAGCACTTCCTCTGGACTCATACCAAGACGTCCATATCTTCCTTGTGTTGGGATCCCAGAGCTGGATGCAGTGCTCCAGATTGGTGTCACCTGAGTAGAGCAAAGGGGCAGAATCCCCTTTGTCGACCTTCCTTGATTTTGCTTGACCTGCAGCCCAGGATACAGTTTGGCTTTCTGGGCTGCCAGCACACATTTTTGTCTCATGCCCAACTTTTCATCAATGAGAGCTCCCAAGTCTTTTTCTGCAGGGCTGATCCCAATGTCTTCTTCTCCCAGTCTCTCTGGTATTGCCTCAACCCAGGTAGAAGTACCTTGGACTTTCCCTTGCTGAACTTCACAAGATTCTTGTGGACCCACTTTTCAGGCTTCTCCAGGTTTCCTCCTGGATGACATCTCTTCTCTTCTGTCCCCTACGTCTCTCAGTGTTATGTCATCTGCAAATGACCACACTGTCTGTGTAATTGATAAATATATTAGTAGCACAAGTCCAAGACAGAGTCCCAAGAAACATCACTCATCACCTTGAGGGACACCTATCATCACCAGCCTCCAATTGGATGCAGACTATTGACCACAAATCTCTGATTTTTGATGTAGGCTTCCTGTTTAAATCACCAAGGAAAAGGAAGTCTTAGGTATCACAGTAACTGAACCACAGGGCAATTCTTCATATAGAGGATGTATAGACAAATGCAGAAGCAGACTGGAGTCAGAAATGCTGCTCTAAATGAAAATATTTGAAAGTTAAAGATGCTGTAATTATTCCTTACTACAATAATATTTGCTGATCTCATTTCCTCTATAGCTTGATTTGCCAGGCAGAAAATTTTTACCATAATGCACTGGCACAGAGACTCCACAAAGTAGCTGTTTCACTAAAAACTAAGCAAACAGAATTTGCCTTGAGAAATGTGGCAGTTCATCTAGGAAAACCAGCTCTTGAGAAAGTATTTCCAAAGAATACTTTTGTTTTTTAATTTCTGTGAAAAAAATCACTAAATTAAATAAGGAAAATTATAAGTTTTTGAGAGTCTTCAAAAAGGAAGAAATAGCTATGATCATTTAAATCTAAATAGCAGAAGCAAGAACTTCCAGCAAATATAATCCATGTGCAAGCAGTGACTTTCCAAGCAGTGCATGAATGGTTTTTAGCCATTCAGAAACAGAAGAAAGCTAAATCCACTTCCCCAAAGGCTCATTAAAGTACATCTGTGCTCAGGGCAGTTCAGTAATTATGTGATAGGAATAACTTCTGTGATTATAATACATAATAGTCACCTGCAAACTGGATGTGCTAAAAAAAATAAAATCTCCTTTAGGTTATAAAATTTTACTGGCCAGGAATCACTAGGATAAGATATCTAACTAGTGTGTGTTTGCTTTATTTTATTTCTAACACAATCAGCAATTACAATTTTGTTTTGATCTTGCTTTCTCTTTCCCATCCCTCCCCATTTTCCATATCAGAATACAGCACCTAAACCCAAATAATGTTCTGCATTCCTCTGAAGGATACATGAAAGAATATGTGATCTATTACAAAAAAAACCAAAACCAAAACCAAAACCAAACCTGTGCAAATTATATTCAGTAGCTACATTTATGATTGGGAATTGCAAAATTAGCTTGAACAGTGTAGATGATTCCTAGCTTGGTTTTTCTTCCTTGCACATCTCATTTGGTTTAGTAATTCAAGAGAGGAGGCAAATACAATGGTCCTAACCAGTTATTCAGTTCTGTCCCTGCTGCTAATCTCTCAATTACTGCATTTTGTAGAAATTACTTTCTGCTTTCAGGTCCACTGCTACTTCAGATTCTTACAGAATTTAGGGCTAACAAGACACTTCTGACAACAAATAATCTCTTTGCTGTAGGTGTTATAGTAGAATGTAGCTACCTTTAAAGTAATGAAGATTTTTTTAATTTTTATACTACTCTTTTATTTTTGTGTAATACACCAAGGAAAGCTTTTGTATTAGAGCATTCTCTGACAACAGAAATACTGCACAGTGACACCCAGAAAACAGACATCAAACACACCAGCATTTTCTTCTTTTTTTTCCTTTTAAAATTCACCGTCAGAAAGGTCTGTCTTGTTGCAGTATTTAACAAAACCTGCTGTAGTAGGTTGGCTCCTTACTCTATAGAACCCCACACAACCTGCCACTCAAGTTAGAGAAAGCCCTCTCACCACAGGATGCCTTAATAATAACCCAACATTGCTGAGCCTCAAAAGGCAAAACCCTTAGTCTCTCCTAAGTTAACAGTTGTCTTGTGCAGGTTACATGTACAAAGAGTCAATTAATCTCAGAAGCTGTGATGTTATACAAACAGGATAAAATATTTTATACAGCTTCTCACCTAAACTTATTTCTTTGAATGTAGAGGGATATAAAACAAAACTGATTAAAGATAAAACACTTTTTATTATTTTATACACTTTAATATTGTTTGACAACCTCTGCCAAAACTAGGTTATGTGATATGCAAACATATAAAAATTGTCTATACCTTAAAGAACTCATATTCAAAACAAAACCAGGTCTCATAAGCCCTATTAATCATATTTTACAGCTGAGGAAGCTCAGATTAAAGAAAAAAAAATCTCAAAGTCACATGGAAAATTTGTAAAAAGGCGGGAAGGAGATGTAGATCTGCATCTGAAAGAGCACTATAAAACACCTGTCCCTCTCTGGTCAATCTTCAAGAAAGCCTATTGTCAGAATTTCCATCTACAAAAGAAATAGCTCATATTTAAATAGTTGAACACACTAGTTGGATAAAGAATCTTAAATGTAAATGAAAACTTACACTGGAATATGGAAAGAAGTGATTACTGGCATTTTGTCACCTTTGGTCCTTTCCAGGTGGAATCACTGAAAAGTTAAATTGACACTTCTGCCTATAACAACCTTCCATCCTGTTCTTCCTGTTCCTAAGTCTTGCCAATTCTCCAGCCATGATCTAACCAGAAAATTGACCACCAAACAGAAGGACGTGCCTAAACATTAACAAGCTAGTCTTCTTCAGGTCTTTTACTATTTACCCTTGAAAAAAATCTCCACTTTTTAATGCAACATTTGAACCAAAGTGCAGCTACAAAACACATACAATAACAGACTGAAATGTGGATTGTGTTCAAAAGAATGTGGTCCAGTTTATTTCCTTGCTTGAAATATTAAACTATACACAAACTAAACATTTCATGCAAGCACGTATTTAAATAAACATATGCATTACAAATTTAAGAAACAGAGAGCTTGTTTGTCAACAATTAGCAACCAAGTACAATGAGGCTTGGTTAAATGTGGTGGAGTACATGGAAACTAAGTGTGAGTGCCAGTAAGTTGGGGTATACAAAGTGCCATGTCCTCACAGATTTTCTTCATCTGATTTCCACTGATTTCAGTGAGGTTGATGTGTAGTTGCTTTCTCCTAAAGCAAGCTACACAGTATAGGAATCTGAAAGAGAAACTTGTTTAATCAAAACAACTTAAAATGCTGGTTTGCATCAAATACATCTCACTGAGCAAACAATGCAGCACACAGTTAAGTAATCTCCTACCTAAGATAGCAGTTAATCGTGCCATTCATTTTAATGAAGTTTAGATGTGTGACTAAAGAATAGTCATGTACTAAAGAATAGTTACATGCTTGAAAAAATCCTCTCCTGAGTTACACTGAAAGCAAATAACATTGGATGGTTTTCTTTCCAGTAAGCAGATGTAGATCCATTTAACTTTGTTTTAGTTTAAGAGATGAAATCAAGTGTGTAATTTCCTTCCTAACTGTAGTGATATGTTCATATTGAAATATGTAGGGGAAAATTTATCTGAATATCTTGGAAAAAAACCCCAGAGAGATCAAAATTCAGTCTTGCATTTTTTAATTAATTAATCTCAAATCTTTCAAAGTCCTAGTAGATAGCCATAAATTAAATTAGTAAAATGGTTGAATTAGTATGTGATCTATTTGATGACACAGCATATTGCAACTACTGAAGAATCTTTTTTGTTTTATATCCTCACAAAAAGAAAGCCAAGAGGGAAGAAATCAATAGTTTAATAAAACAAATTGTATTTTTATTGAGCAATTTTTTCTTATTATTTTACTGTTTTTCTATAATTATTACCAAGGTTGATGAAAATATGTACTGGTTTTGGTTGAGTTAGAATTAATTTTATTCACAGAAGCCATTTCGGAGCTGTGTTTTGGATTTGTGCTGGAAAAAGAGATGTTTTGGTTACTGAGCAGGACGTACTCAGAGCCAAGGCCTTTACTGTTCATCATTCCACCCCACTAGCAAGAGGGCTGGGGATGCACAAGGAGTTGGGAGGGGCCACAGTGAGGACAGCTGACCCCCAGTGACCCAAGAGATGTCCTATACCACAGGACATCATCCTCAGCGTATAAATGTGAGGGAAGGTTGGCTCAGGGCTGCTGCTTGGGGACTGGCTGGCCATTAGGCAGCTGGCAAGCAACTCTTTTCATTTACATGCCTTGTCTTTCTTGAGTTTCATTTCTCTCTTATTTTCTTTTAAATTGAATTACTTCTTTTTATTACCACTATTATTATCATCCTCATCATTATGTTGTATATCACTTATTAAGCTGCTTTTGTCTCAACTCATATATTTTTGCTTTTTCACCCTCTTATTTTCTCTCCCCACAGCCAACTGGGAAAGATTGACAGAATGGCCATGTGTGTAATAGCTGCTTCCTGGAGTTAAACAACAATACCAAGAATATTAAAGAAAGAGATTTTTTAAAGGGAAAAGAAATAGGAATGGCTGTTCCTTTAAAAAAACCCCTCTATAACCAGAGTAAACTTCTTAATATGCTGGTAGTAAAGTCACAGAAGATTTCAGGAGGACTTTTTTTCTGTTACAATTCTGAAAGAATTTCCTGCTATTTATTTTTGCTATTTAAAAAAATGTGTAAGACTCATACATAATGTTGAAAACAATAGAAATGTGAAAATTAAAATTCTGTCTTTTTAAAATTTCTTGTCTAAAGCTGATACAGTTGAGCCAAGTAGTTAAGTATTTTTATATTGTATTGTATGATACAAATGTTGGGTGGAAAATAAATCCCTCCAGCAAAGGTACTCATAGCAACTGTTCAAATAAAAGAGGGGAATGACAAATTCCAAATCTTAAGAAAAAAGATAATATTGGATAGCAATTTCTTCTTGAAGGGTGCCCCCAGCATGTTACACCACAACAGAAAGTTTTGAAATTAAAATAAATAAATAAAACAAGCAAAGACTTGTTTTCAGACAACACCACGGTGAGGAAGTAATTACATTAAATAGTAACTCTGGGTTACTCTGAGACAAAGATGTATAGGAATAATCACTGTTTCCTGTGCAACTGATATGGATTGTAGGCAGCAATCAGACAGAGCTAAAGAAGTGAGTTGCTTGAAAATGCTACACAGAGCAGACTGTACACTCACAGGGCCAATTATTAGAGGAGAGTTTATTGACCTTTTTGAGTAGCCAAATATTCCTTGAACTGAAAGTATTATAGCCTTGCGTGTCACAGTCCACCTAATGAATGTGTAGACCCCATCTTTTTATCTATGATAAGACAAGTCCTATGTTGTGATATCATGAAAGTAGTGAATGGGAAAAATATTCTTAGACAAGAACAAAGTTATAGAATGAAATTTTATATATACAAACTCCTCAGATTTTATCTAGTAATTTATAGAAAGTGTTAAGAATCTGAGACACATATTTATAAAATGTACATTGCTTAGTAGCTGATAATGAGCAGTAGACTTTAGACAATGACCTAAATCCATATGAAACTGGCAAAATTCCATATTATTACTACTTCTGTTGTACCATATTTTCTGATGTTTTTAATGTACTAATTACCATTACTGACACTAATGGATTGTTTTATTTTAAACACACATAAATAAATGGACAGGGAAAGGGATGGGGAGTTTATACTTGCTTTCACATACATTTTGTGTGCAGTCCAGTCCTGGATAATCAAAGATTAAGAAACCAAGAAGATATCCAGTGGACATATCACTCAGAGCAACATACTGCAGCAGCAATAACCAATCTAGCTGGTGTAAAAGTATCCTAATAATGTGTACATAAGGTACATATTGGGTTCTTGTAGACAAATATAATCACTTTATATTTATATGTATATTTATATGGATACAGGAAGCAAAACCTTTTTTCAACTGTATAATTCCTAGCAAAAAAATCCCTCAAAGACAATACAATCAAATCAGAATATATTATTTATTATATTCTTTTAAGTCTGCATCTTATATAGAACCATTTCAAGGGTTATTGAATAAAAATTCAATGGGAAGATTCAGCACAGATTTGAAAGCTTTAACTCTACATTTTCCAATTGAAATATGGGAGGCATGCAGCTACAAATTGACATCATAAGGATGAATTGCTTATATATTACAGAACTCACAAAAATTATGTTCTTTTCACTTTTATTTAGTGCTAGATGAAAAGGTTGCAACTGGTGATGACAGTGTCCATAAACTATGACTTATAGTTCAAAGTTTTCCTGTTCATCCACTCTCACACATTCAGGATGGTATTCTCAGCTTAGCTGCAGGTGGCTGTATATATATCCTTGCCATAAAATGTCAGGAGATACATGAGCAGTTCAGCCAGAGCCATGAGTTGACAGCATTCTGCCAATACAAAATAGACATAAATGCTTGTCTGCTAGGCTGGTTTGTATCCTAAAAGCTGATCAGTTTAACTGGAGAAAACCAACAGTTTTGGATTCAGCTGTAGAAGCCTTTTATAGGAAGGATGGGCTAAAAGCAAGAATTTTTACTTTAACACAATAAATTGATAATTAGTAAGTTATTTTACTTGTTTAAGAAAGTCTTTTTTATATCGTGTCTTACTTTCTGTATACCAAATGGTTTGAGCTGCTTTTTGTTGTTGTTGCTGTTGTTCTCACCAATGTTTTGCAAGCTTGATTTAACATTGAATTTTCAGACAAATTTTTATTAGTCCCTTTGCACACATTTTTCCCTTTGGTCTAGATGCTTAGTGATGTAAATAGATACAGTTCAATCCTAGCTAATAAAGTCATGTGGATTTACATCAGCTTAATGTCTGTCACTTAGGTTTTAGCAAGAGGCTTTTCACGAAATATTCCAAAACTGCACAGGCTGGAATATTCAAACATGAACACTTTGACTGTTCCTTCATAAGCTCCTACATAGCCCCTAACAGGCAATAGTAGACTGTTCACTTAGAATTTTCTCATGCTGTGAAGTAAAATGAATTAATTTGATGGAGATTCCTGGTGTTCCTTGCAATTGTAGTGTCTAACAATGTGGATGTTTTCTATACTGCATCACAACTAAATATTCCAATTTCTTTCCACAAAGTAAGTCATAATTTCTCTTTGATTGAATGAATTCACAGGTTAAACTTACGTGTAAAAGAGGATTAGAGTGAAATCACAGAGTCTGGAGCATGGTGTGTGTGGAACCAGAACTGACTAAATATTTAAACATGCTAATAACAAAACATGTTAATTTGCATCATCTGAGTAGAGCACTTCTCCAGTTTTAGGTTAACACTCTGCCTCCACTTCCAGTGGGAGACCCATCTGTACTGTGGTGCTCTCTGGAATCCCTGAGAGAATTTCTTCCATAATTTGAGATGGTGGGTGCCCCTATTCTGCTAGCTGTGTGGTCTGTCTGAAATCAAATATCTTGTTACTAAACCATTTAGACAAGCACATTGAAATCATATGGCAAATACCTCTGCAGAAAAATGATTTTCACTGGATCTAAAATTTTACAAAGAGAAAGATGTGTCAGAAAAACTGAGAGAGATTTCAGAAGAAGAGTAATATGGGTCTGAAGTCCAATGTGTCATTTTTATTTATATGTGATGTCTTCAAGCTTATACTCAATTTCTAAACAAGTTAGCAATACTACTTTTTATCATTTTACAGCCAAAAGTTTCACAACAGTTTATATAATTGGGTGAGTACCATGATCCTTTTTTTCCAGAAAGCTTGAGTTATGTACTCAGAAACTGCAATTTTCCATTGCTTGTCTTTTAAAGAAATTTATTACCCATGGCAGTCAAAACTGCAACAGATGAGAGTCCGTGTAGAATTGGAGAAAAACAGTGAAAGATTTCAAAGTAAAACGCAATGAAACTGCTTCAGGGATTCCAAAATTTTGTGAGTCATTTTACTCAAATACAGAATGTGTAAAATAATCCCAATAGGGAAGATGAGTTGTATAAATTCAACTTTACTTACAGGGAAAAAAAAATAAACGAAGCTGACCAAGAACCTTAAGAAAGTTACTATTGATTTATTGCTTGAAGTTCTGCAGTAGACAGTGTTGGACTTCTATTTGCCAATTTGTTTTTGATGGTCACTCTAGCCCATGCCCAATGTCACAAGGTTTTCTGGGGGTTTCTTTCTGAATGTGAATATTTCAGCTCTCATTTATATCCCTACCATTTCAAGCTTCTCAGTTGGAGTAAATGGCTTCTCAAGGTAAGCAGATTATATTAACCTATGCTTATATTAACCTAAAAACCTTTCAGTTACTGAGTAAGGTTTTCAGGTTTATAGTCATCTAAGGATCCCTCAGTAAACTCTCTGTTTTGTACTGGGAAGAAAAATTATTTTCATGATTCATTATATTCAAATTATACACGTGACAAAATACATATTTCTATGGCTGAAATAGAAATCAAAAGCTATGAATCTGTAGCAAATGCTCCCTGTAAGAGTCATGTGGGTTCATCTGTAGTTCAGGCTCTATGTTCTGTGACTGAAGACTCATCCTGTCGGCCTCTCTTCTACAGCAGCTGGAGGTCTTTTAACTATAACTTTCTCATGGTTCAAATATGCTGATTTAATTCTCAATTTATGTTATATTTATCATTCTGATTTCAAAGTAAGCATTCTTGTTACTAAATATATGTATGCATTTATCAATCAGAGAGTCAGAAATTACAAACACCAGACATGGTGATCATGTTTACACATCATTGATCATAATCACTGAATGCACAGAACTATCCTTAGCACTGGTATCTTGAATCAGCTTACATGCAGTTCCATGGAGCTAGTCCATGTGGTCAGGGCTGATGTCTGTGTCCCTCGTGGTCTCAGTCACAGAGATCAGCAGTATCACCAGCCCTGGCTAGTTGGGTCTCAGATGAGTGGAGGCTGGCCAACGTGATGTGCAACTACAAGGAGGGTTGTAAGGAAGATCTGGGGAACTGCAGGCCTGTCAGCCTGACCTTGGGTGCCTGACAAGATCATCATGAGGCACATTGACTGCCATCATGGGGCACGTACAGGACAACCAAGGAGTTACCTTGAGATTAGGAAAGGCAGCTCCTGCCTGACCTTGATCTCTTTTTATGGCCAGGTGGCCCACCTGCCACCAGGTTGAAGGCAAGGCTGTGGATGTTGTCTACCTGGAGTTCAGCAAAGCCTTTAACACCATGTCCCATGGAATTTTCCTGGAAAAGATGGCAGTCCATGGCTTAGACAGGTGTACTGTTTGCTGGGTTAAACTAGGCCCAGAGAGTGGAGGCGAATGTGCTGCATCCAGCTGGGGGCCACTCACCAATGATGTCTCCCAGGGATCAGCACTGGGACCAATCCTGTTTAATATCATTACTTATGATCTGGATGAGAGAATTGAGTCCACTCGCTCTAGGTTCATGTTTAACATCATGTTGCGTGGGAGTGTGAATCTGCTGGAGGGTTTGAAAGCTCTGCAGAAACTTCTGGAAAGTCTGGATCAGTTGGTGTCTTAGTTTGGAGGACAGGTGTCTGCTGAGAAAGGCAGGAGCTTCTCTTTGAAAATAGAGAATGTAAACCCCATCCCACTAAATTATTATAATTTTGAAATTAAATGGATGTCATGCAAAGATATGGGAATTAGGAATAACAGTTCTTTACTAGGGAAATTAAAATGGAAATACAGTACTACAAAGGAATAAACTCCAAGCCCTGACAAAGTCAGAGTACAACCTGACACCCCGTCAGGCAGGGAGTTGATAGCAGTTCGATTAAACTGTGGCTGTAGTCCTTTTGTAGTGACAGATGTGATTCAGTTGGAGCAGTGTTCCTGTAGAAGGTGCATTTTTCTTCTGGAGGTCCAGTGGTGATGTGGAGAAATCCAGCTTCCCTCTGGAGTCCAGTGGAGAAGGGGGGCTACCTACTCTTTTATCTTGGTAAGAAATGTTGGGCTCTTCCCCCTTGCTGGAGCAACTTCCAATGGGATGCAGTAATTTTATCAGTCACACAGTGGGTCTCAATGGGCCATTAGCAGAAGATACCTCCCTGGTGGAAGGATGGGTTGTGAAAAGATAAAGAACAATGCCCTGCCTGGTTTCAATGGATGGGCCATTAGCAGAATATCTTCTATGGCAATCAGGATCACTGCCCCCACCCTCAACAGATGGTGATAGATGGTGTGATTTTCTCACATCCTGTATTGTAACCTAAGACAGTTGGCTAAAGTTCAACAAACTCAAGTGCTAGGTCCTACAATTGGATTGCAATAACTCCATGCAGAGCTGCAGGCTGGGATTTTGGATGCTGCCCAGCAGAAAAGGAGCCAGGGGAGGTGGTCAATGGTGCTTGAATATGAGCCAGTAGTGTGCCCAGCAGGCCAGTGGCATACTGGCCTGCATCAGCAATAGTGTGGTCAGCAGGACAGGGCTGGGATTGTCCCTCTGTACTGGCCCTGTTGAGGCCATACCTCAAGTTCTGCATCCAGTTCTGGGCTCATTATGACAAAACTGAGATGTTGGACCGTGTCCAGAGTTGGTGAAGTGTCTAGAGGGTAAGTACTATGAGGAACAGCTGAGGGAGCACTGGTTTAGGCTAGAGAAAAGGAGCCTTGGGGGAGACTTTGTCACTTCTTACAACTCCCTGAAAGGAAGTTGTGGCCACATGAGGGTCAATATCTTCTTCCAGGCAGCTAGAGAGAGACACAGCCTCAGTGTGTTTCAGAAGATCTTGTTTTCTCTTGACTTGCTTATCTTAATTTTGGTGCTTCCTTTTTTTTTTTTTTTTNTTTCTTTTCTGTGCTTTTCCTCCCTATTTGCAGTTACTTGTGCTTATTTTGCTCTTTCTCTTTTAAACTTTGCTATTTTTGTTCCTTATCACTGTTTCAGTACAACTATATATATAAATATAAATACATTTATACAGTTATTGTGTTTATTCTTTCAGTGGTAAAATTGCTCTCATAACTAAACGTGGTGTTTTCACAGGGTATTTGGCTATGTTATTGCAGGGTATATATTGCTGTTTTCACTAGTACAGCACTTTGCTTTCAAAGCAAGTGATTGTATTGACAATGGCGAGAAAGGTACTTACAGTTTATAAGTTTCACAGACCACATTTATGTTGCCATGTGAATGGTTCAAAATCGTGTTGTTTATGATTACCTAAAAGAAAAAGAGAAGGTATTTATGAGTTTATGAGTGCCACCTCAATTTCAGCATATATTAGGTCTTTTTTTTTTTTTTTTTCTGCTGAACTATAAAGATTTTCTAGCTAAGGTAACCACAGTCTAGCCACCCCTATTCTTTCTCCTGTAATTTTATCTCCATGTTTTCATCTGCAGTAGAGATGCAAAAAACTAGTGTAAAAGATAATATTCCAGTCCTATAGCCTATTTCTATTTTTGCCCAGATAATTCTACATATTCAACTCTTTTGCCACTGAAGAACCACATTGCACAGTTAAGGAGATTTTTAAAACTTTTATCTTTTGCTTCAGAGTTCTTTTAAAGGTTGTTGCTGCTTGCTGTGAAAGAGTGTGAATGAAAATATGTTCTTAATCAATTCTGTCAATTTTGGCCTAAAATCCTATGGTCAGCATCTGCCATAGGTGATGCCATCTCAGTGAGTGCTTGATGCCCAAGTAATCACCTCATACTTATCACTGGAAAAACTATAACATTCCTACATTCCTGTAAACCATTTCTGTGTTCTTGTATTTGTTCATTGTATGTGTACATTGCTACTTTGTTTTTTTCCTTGTGCATTTCGAACAGATGAGACAGACACTGCACAATGTTCTGTCTCTGCTCTATGTGTCTTTGCAAACTGGTTTCTGATGCTTTGAAGACAGCTACTATTAAAAATAATACTGAAGAGCATGTTCATCTTAAGATTTTAAGTTCAATTCAGGAAGTATCTCAAAGAAATCTTGTGCAAGTGATAATCTTATTTTCACTTGGATAATTATCAAAGTTGCTTCACCTCTTCAGTCTGGTCATCCTAATGCTATATAATTATTCCATTTCAAATGTCTTTATTAATGATCAATTGCACAAGATTTTATTACATTGTGTTGCAGGACTCATGCAATGACTTGAATAAGTCTCAGTGTGAAGACATTATAAATAATTCTGAAGAGGGTAATTCTACAAAATGGATACATGTCTACACATAAATGGGCCTTGGTTAGAATTAAGAAAATAAGTTTGAGATCAAGTCTCTTTTTTTCTGCCAAATTACCCTTACAATATTTCATCAAGTGAATTTTGTTGGTAGGATATAGAAGAAAGAATTCAGCTGATTATAACAAATCTCCAGTAGTCGTCACGCAAAGTCCAAATCCAAAAACAAAAGGACAGACAAAGAGGATCAGAAACAATATTTTACAGAGGACAAAATGGAGAGGGGGAATGTAAGATGTAATTCTTTATTCCAGGATGCACAGAAACACAGGGGCAATAACCATGAGGGAGGCTGCAGAGCAAAGTAACAGCAAGTTCAGCCAGCACAGGAAGCACTCCTGTGGCCATTGCTGCTTACATGCTTGAGTTTGAGGTTTTCCATGGATTCACTATGAATTCAAACACAGAAAAAATATAGGCAGCAGTAATTAAATGTCCACAATCCATTTCATTGCTTGCTCATTAGCTTCTCTTTGGTGCAATCCCCATTCTTTCTCTCTGGTGAGAATTAAAGGAATGATGTAAATAAATTAGATGCTAAAAAACGACTCCCCACTTAGGGTCTCAAAAGAAACTATCAAAATAGAAAAGCTAAGAATATGATTTCACACGAGACTTATCCTGAAACATAAAATGGGTCTGTATTCACTGTCAGTGAAATCAGTATAATCAATAAACAACATTTTATTGTGACACAAAACTTTTCACACAGAAATAAGAATTATGAGAGTCAAACTGTAGAACCATATGTGAAGTATCTTTTATATCTGCTGTCTTTTCACAGAGATGCACATCAGCAAGGAATATTTCTCCTTCAGAAAAGTGCAAAAAATTAAAATCAAATATTCTGCTTCTCTTGGTCTCCCCCTTCCTGCTCTTCCTTCTCTCCCCCGCCACCCCTGCCCAAATTTAGAAGGATGGATACCATCCAGTCTAAATTATTATGGAAACAGTAGCACACACAAAACATTTGGTGATATTTGCAGAAAATGCCTGTGACATTTTCAGCTTGTTAAAATCAATGAAACAAGGAAAAACATTGCCAAACTGGGAGAAAATGAGTCCTTGAAGAACTGAACTCCTAAACTGTGATATAACATCTCTATTTGTCTGTGACAATATGCTAACAAGATAAAGCAATCTCCTTTGGGCTCTCACAAACAAGATGTGTGTTATAAGAAATTTACTGAGCTGAAGATCAGGAAAGACCTTTAGTTCATTCAATCTCCCACTCGACGTTTCAGAGACTTTCAATTTCCCTCAGTTACCCCTCTACTGACTCCATCACATTTTTTCCAAAGTGGAATTCTGTAAGAGGTTCCAGTTTGACCTGAATTTGCCAGAAATGAACTTCAATATTTCCTTTGATATTTTGTTTCCAAGGTTAATTGTCATTACTTTAAAAAAGTTGTTCTTCAAGTCTAATTTGAACAAGTTGCCTTTGAAGCATTGCTCTTCTGGTTGGTCAAGGGCCCTTACAAACCATATTTATGAGAATAGTTATTTTTGAGAATAGTTATTTTTTTCCCAACCCTTACAAACAGGCTTCATTTTAATACAAATGGACATATAAAAGTGTTTCAGTATATTGAGAGCTTTCAATGCTTTTCATCCCTTCGCTTTTTCTGTTTCTGTTAACATGTATCTACCTGTATAACATTTTATTACTCATAATGCCTTACTTGGAAACAAGGTCTGTTCCCAAATTCTAGTATACTTCTGCTTGTGGCACTTTTTGTCACAGCATTTCATCTGGAGAACCAGCTGTGCTGCAGAAGTAGACCCTTGGACTATTTTCAGACTCACCATATTCTGTATACTCTGTCTGCTTCTACACATATTGCATATTGCACACTCAAACAAAAAATATATGTATTATTTTTTTTTTTTTTGCTAACTGCTTATTAGCCAGACTTAACCTTCTCCATGAAAACCACAACTTTCTTGTTTATAATTCTGAAAAATCCTTGTGCTATACCATTTTTCTTCCTTCTGAAAATTTATATTGCCTTTTAAATAACTGATGAAAATTATTCAGGTATAGTATCAAATTTTATAGCAATTCATATTTGGTCACCACCAGCCCTTGCTGATTTCCCCCATAATATCTATCTACCCCTCACACTGTGCAAAAGGCTTGCCTTACTGTGACTAACTTCATGGCAATGAAGTATGTATTACAGTATTTTTGCTATCCACATATTTGAAATAGACCTTGATGCAGAAAATACCCTTAAGAAATATATAAAAAAACTTGTTGCAGCAGCATTTTGAAAAGCAAAACACTAAAAGCAAGAATAATGTAACTCTTTCTAAAGCAGGGGAAAAAAAAGAAATTAAAAAACTCTAATAGAGGTATTTCAAATGTTTCCAGAGACATCTTCTCATAGTATATACATTCACATGGTCTGAATGTCACTACTCTGATTACTGCTTTCAGGGATGTCCTAAATCTAGTCTGAAAATGCAATTCATATTTTGCATTGTGAGCGCACATTCAGTCAGTTATGGGGCTGCATATGTGTATTGGAAGTCAGATACTTCTTTCCTCCTTCCACAAGAATTCGATTCCAGTTTCCAATGTAGCATACCTCATTTCATGAATATTCTTAAGTTTTGTCAATTTTCCAGACATTTCTGGGAAATGTAGTACGTGTTGTTCAATAATTGTGGTTTTTCACTAATTAACATGGTGGGACAGTATATGGATTTTAAATAAGCTTTGAAGGAATAAGTTTGCACTTTGCCCCATATCCAGGTGTCAGATTCCCTAGTACTGTAGTACTACAGATGGACAACTTCTGGGTTGTTCAATGAAGTTTGTCTTAATAGGACAGTCTGTGACATTGATAACCAAAGTAATATTTCTTAATGCCATATCAGAGCCTATATATACAATGTAATGATTGACAAGTGTTAAAAGAAAGTTATTTTAAGCTGTCAGATTTTCTCTCTCAGTACTTTGCTTTCCCATTATTTCATTTGTCAGAGTTTTGCTGCAAGCATTCTTTTTCAGCTTCTGAACCATTTTTCCATCAGTCTTTGTTACTACAGCCGGAGACCCTAGCTGGTTTATTATCCTCTGGATGCTGGAATCATTGTCATGTTTGTCTTTCAAAATTTTTGCTATTTAATCCAAACACTTTTATTGTATCTCTTTTTTTACACTATTTAGTCATTATTTTTCCAATTTTAATTTTGGTCATACTCGGGTAGATTGGAGCTCAGTTTAATACCTGGTGTATGAGAAGCTGTAGATTCCATCTGTTGCTCTATCTTCAAGAGTGTTATTTTCTCTATTTTAATTGCATTTTGGCTAAACCAGAACGCACAAATAATGTTATAATTTTGGTACACCATGACCAATATGTGTTGCGGGATTTTTTATTAATATTGATTAGCTTCCCCCAGCCCTCAAGTACCATGTATTTTCACATTAATAAGGTTTTTGAAGGAAAACAACTCTACAATGAAGACATATATTCACAGAACCATGTGCTCACAAACATTAGAAAAATATCCGTCAGAAACAGGATGAGTTTAAACAAATCTTTCACTTAAGAAAGTGACTCAATCTGGGCAATGTCCAAGTCTCTAACAGACTAGAAACAGACTGAAAATTCAGCCTGAATTCTCAAAACAGTTACACATCCAGACATCTGTGAGTCTTGATTGTTCGTGAGCTGTGGCCTAAGACTGCCTAGTCACCTTTGTGCGTTAATAACATCAATAAAATACCTGCACCTGTCAGGGCTTTGTTTTCAACTCCACAGCAGATTTGCAGTCACAGATGCATCGCAGCAGGAGCAGAGCTGGTCTTCACCTCCTGCAAAACAACATTGTCTGATACAGGAGTGAGCTCTGTTCAGTCCATATCTCTTGGGGGTACAATATTCTGCTATGGAGTCTGGGGCCTTGATTGTTTTCAGTTTCAAAATAGCTTACAGTAGTTTCATGATTTTTCCTCCATATATTCTAATAAATTAATTTTTAAAATCTTGGAATAATTTTTAGCATGTCTAGCAAAGCAGCTGCATGTTACAGAGTTGTAAGAACTTTTATCACAATCCGTTACACAGCAGACACAAAACATCATTACAAGTTTGGAAAGCCCACCCAAGATGTCTCTGTCTGTCTTTAGGAATAGAAATGTATTCCTAAATCTAGTTTATAATCTCTATGTCTTTTGGCTTTCCCAAGCTTCGGGAAAGTGAGAGAGAGCTGTAAAACTACTACTGCTGCTGCTGCTGCTACTACTACTACTACTACTACTACTACTACTACTACTACTACTACTACTACTAAAATTGCTACAGAAAGGTAAGGATGCAGAAAAAAATGAGCCATTAATATATCAAAGTTTGATCAGTAGAATTTTGATACATTTTCTTGTTGTTGTTTCCTTTCCGTACTCTCCTTGCACCCTTGCTATTCAAGGAGATTCAGGAAGATGGAAGTTTATCATCAAAGTAACAGTTAACACAGAATTCCCAGTCCATTCTCTTGCATGATCAGCAGCTCTTCCATTCATCAAGCACTGTGTACTTGCACATGCACCAGAACGGAACAGGTTATCTTTTGCCCTAACTGTATCATCCTTCAGCAGATATCAATTGACAAACACATTCTTTATTTTCATGGGAAAAAGTCTGAAGCACAACAGCCAATATATGTTCATACTAAAACAATCTACAATCTACAATAACATTCAGGGATTTATCTAATATTTTGTATATGGTAATTAAATTTTTAATTAACATTAATGGGGAGAGGAGCCAATCAGATCGGATCTTTATATTTTCATGTATAATAATTAGTTGATCTTTTGGAGCAATTATGTTGTCACTCAAGGCTCAGGATAGCCTGGTTTAGGTAACAACCTTAATCACTCACCCATGGCTAATAAGTCTGGAACAGAATTCCCAGAAGTTGAAGGTAGGAGAAATGGATATGCTCTTTTTGGTATTTTAGTGACTAACTGCAAAATGTCCAGTTTTACAGAGACGATGCATGCTGCCCCAGAGAATTTAGATCACTGTGCAGATAACTTTTTCTAACAGTAAAAAGAAAGTCTTGAAAATGGGAAAAACAGGGAATTATGGGAGGCTATAATCAGATAGGGTTACTGTGGAGGCTTTTGTGCATGTGGTACATATTCAACTTTTACATTATGTGTTTCTGAATAAAGCTCTTCTTGTCTGAAAAGGAGACTAGTACCATCACAGTATTGTATGGCTCAGGTGAAACTGACAACAGAGAGATTAGAGATTTATCTTCATTTGCCCAGTGGCCAGTGACAGAAAACAGGATCTGTACTAAGAATTAGATGTTTTATACTGTGTAGTCACTTGAATAAAACACTAAAAATATTGCCATTTTTTCAGACTTAACAATGGATTTTTGCTTCAAGTGTACTGACAGAAGTTGAATTGAAATACATAAAGTCAATGGGAGGTTTAACTCTGAAGATCATTGGGAAAAGTCTATTTTTTCAATATCAGCAAAATGTGAAGATCTTTTACCAGGTTACATTCAATATTTATCTATCAGCTTGCCTTTTATGAAACAGACAGATGGTATAAGGATTTTTTAAGAAGGTTTAAACCATAGCAAATTCAAATCCACTGATACATTTTGCAGAGGTATACAGATGTTAAAATTGAAGCATTTACAACAGATAGATTGGGAAAATTGTGACTGGCAAGAGGAGGGCAGGCTCTTAGTATTTTCTTCTGAGGTGATCCAAAGGGACTCCAACTAACTGCATTTAAGTGGATATTTTAGTTACACTACAAAGTCTGGAAGGCCAACAGTAGTATTGATGTTTTCTTACTGTTACTAGTTTCTATCAGGAAGAAGCACATCTGAGGTAGCTTCAATAAAGTCAACAAAAAAATTTGCCACTAAAATATGTCACAGGTCAGCTTGATGCTACTCCAATCTTCTTTTACATGTGGCAATCAAGTTTAACTCCTCGTTTGCAACCAGAAGCAGAAAAAAATCAATATCAATATAATTCAGCTATTGAATTCCTCAAGATCAATCTAGCAATGTTTCTGTTCAAAAATAAATGATGTGATATATGCAATTTCTGTTAGTTCTGGGCACTCCTTTAGTTTTTTCACCATGGTAATAAACAGCAAATTCCAAAACAACCTGCTTATTTGTCAGACCTTCTATTACTTTCACTCTCTTGTAATAGATGTTTGTCTAAGCCCCTTGCAGGGAACATTTGGGAATGTATTAATCTGGCAACGTATTTCTGGATGACATTATCTTATTCCACTTTTAAATGTTAAACTTCTTCAGTTTTACTAGATGTACCATTGTTCAAAGTGCCTTTCCTTCCCTGTCTTCAATGGGAAACAAATTACTTTCTTTCCAGTCCTCTCTCCTAATTCCAGTTCTTTCAGTTATTCTCTGTGTTTTAAATTTCTTAAATCTAGGTTATTTATTTATTTATTTATTTATTCTGATTTCTCGCTGCCTCAATAGTTTGGAAAGATCTACCTGTCAAAACTTAGTTTAGTTTTAGTTTTAGTTTGTTAATCCATCCTCTACTGTTTCAGTAACTGTCAAATTGACTTTGCTTACTCTCCTAGGGGCTGGGTTGTCCAAACATTCTTCATGCCCTGACCAACTGTACATCGAGCCTCACAGGTTAGGGAGAATGTTCACACGCAAATGAGTCTGATTTATACTCTATGGAAATCTATGAGAGTCCTAAGTCTGGATATCAACAATGTTAGTAACACGATTTCCTGATGACCAGAGGACAAATGTCACATCAATCTACAAGATGCACACAAAAGGGGACTCAGGGAATTACAGATTCATTGGTTTTACTGCAGTCCCTGGGAAAGTAATGAAATGTGTCCTTCTAAAAGCTATTATAAACAAAACCAAAGGCCTTGATGGAGAAACACTAGCATGTATTTACAAAAAGGTGTTGTAGATCACCTTCTACAATAAAATAGTGTCTTGCATGGACACAGGGACAATACTGGATGCCGTTTGTCTGGACCCCAGCAAAGTGTCTGATGCACTTTCCCACAGTCTTCACTCGACAAAATGTCAAATTACAGATCAGATGTTCTGCCTATGAGATGGGGGTAAGTTCATACATGATCTGGATGATGGAAATAACAGCACCTTCAGCAAGTTTTCTGATGACATTAAAGCGAGTGCTGGGGTCAACACATCTGAAGGATGAATTATCTTATAGACAGACCAAGATGAGTTGGAAGAGAGGGCTAACAAAAGCTATATGAAGTTTAGCAATGACAAGTGAAGAATCTTGAAGCTGTGAAAATGAAGCCAAAGAGTGCAACACAAAGTAGGAGCTGTGTGGCTGGAAAGCAGTAATTTCCACTTCTGAGTGGGACATGAGCATCCTGATGAACAGCCAGCTTAGCATCAGTCAGCAGCATACCACTGCAACAATAAAGGCAAGTGAAAGCCTGGTCTGAATCCAGAGGTACAGTATGAGCAGAAATAGAGATGTGTTCATCCCACTCCCCTCAGTGCTTGTCAAGCTGCATCTGGAGAACTGTCTCCAATTCTGGTCCTCATAATTCAGGAAAGACACAGACAGATTGAGGGCCCAAGGGGAGACCATGAAGATAACCAAAAGTCTGTAAAATCTTTTCTATAAGGAAAGACTGTAAGAGGGTCATCTCCCTAGAGTCGAATAGACTCAGCACAGTAATCCAGCATGTAAGAGGCAACTACAAAGAGATCACAGGCTCCCTTTTCACAAGGAATCATGAGAAGACAAGACGTGATACATCTTGTCCCAGAAGAGGTTTTGACGCAGCCTAAGAAAATTTTTACAGTAAGATCAATCATTTGCTGAAAGAACCTTCCCAGGCATGTGGCACATTCCGTACTACTGGAGGTTTGCAAGATCCTTTCTTTGCTACAAAACATTTGATCAGATGACCTTTTGAGATCTCTTCCAATTTGGCCAGTTCTGTGATTCTATAATTGTATGAATTTTACATGTTGCCTAAACTAGAACCTACATATTAGAGTTGCTTAAGGCACATCAATAATGGAATGCAGTAGAAGCACAGTTAAATTTAAGAACAGCTATATTTTAAGAACAGGAACTGGAAAGTGGAAAGTAGTGATTATGGGCTCTGTCTTGGAATTATGCTCTTTAATATCTTTATTAATAACATAGTGGGATAAAGTCCACCCTAAGCAAAATTTGCAGAGGACATGAAGCTAAGTGGTTAATATAAGAAAAGGAAGGGATACCATCAAGGGGGACATGGACAGCCTTGAGAAGTGGATTGACAAGAACCTGATGAATTTAAACAATACCAAGTTCAAGTTGCTCATCCTGAGTTGGAACAATGCCAGATATGAACACAAGACTGGGAAAAGTCACTGAGAACAGCCTTCCTGCAAAAGACTTTAGGGTTCTTAGGAATGAAAAGCTGGACATGAGCCAACCTTGTGTGATCACAGCCCAGAAAGCCACCAATTGTATCCTGGGCTGCATCCAAAGCAATGTGAGCAGCAGGGGAGGGAGGGGATTCTGCCCCTCTGCTCTGCTCTGGTGAGACCCAGCTGGAACCCTGCACGCAGCTCTGGGGTCCCAGCAGAGGAAGGACATGGAACTGCTGGAGGGAGTCCAGAGGAGGGACACCAAGATCATCAGAGGGAGGGAGCACCTCTCCTATGAAGACAGGCTGAGAAAGCTGGATTGTTCAGCCTGGAGAAGGTCCAGGGAGACATCAATTGTGACCTGTCAGTATTTAAAGGGGGGCTATAAAAAAGATGGAGAGTGACTTTTCACATGGGCAGATATGACTGGCGGAACAATGCCAAACTAGAAGAAGAGAGGTTTAGACTAGATATTAGGAAGAAATTTATTATTGTGAGGGCAGAGAGGCACTGGAACACATTGCCCAGAGAAGCTATGGGGGCCTCATTCCTGTAAGTGTTCAAGGCCAGGCTGGATGGGAAAATCACAGGGATTTTCAGACTGATGATGTTTAAGGTCCTTTCCAATTCACGACATTTTATGATTTCATGACACTGTCCAAAATTCTTACTCATTTATGTGATAAGATTATCACAGACAAAAAAAAAAAAAATATATATACCAGAATTAGAGCTATGAGACTAGCTATTAGAGCTAGTTCCCATTCTGGTTGTTGTAAATGCTGCAGTTGTTGTTGTTTGTTTGCCTTGTTATACAAACTAGTAAAGAACTGTTATTCCTATTCTCATATCTTTTTGCCTGAGAGTGCCTAATTTCAAAATTATAGTAATTTGGAGAGAAGGGGTTTACATTTTCCATTCCAAGAGAGGCTACTGCCTTCCTTAGCACACGCCTGTCTTTCAAACTAAGACATCCATCTTTCCTCTTT
>PYHW01009260.1:1284386-1298978 GCA_013186435.1 Turdus rufiventris | reverse complement strand
AGGCGCACCGGACTATAAGGTGCACTTCCGGGTTTGGGGGAAAGTTTTAGTCAAAAGGGTGCGCCTTATAGTCGTGAAATTACTGTATTTATGTATTTATGTTTTGAGGCTTTTCACTGAGTGCCTTACATTGCTTGCATTGCTGCTCAATTTATTTCACAGTTAAAATGTAATCGTTCAGGTCACATTTTCATATCCCACTTTTTTTATCTTTTCTTTCTATTTCACTGAAACTTAATCTCAGCATAACTAAAACAAATGTACATCCTTCTTATTTGTTATGATGAGGTACAGAAAGCCATGAAATTCTTCTGAAAATAAAGACCTGGTAAAGTAATTTTATGAAACAAATGCCAAAAATATTCTCACTTCTATGGAAAAAAACATTTCTTCCTTTACTTGTTTATTCAGAAGAATTCAAATTCATCTCAAAACTGTTGCAAAGAACCAAACCAGATTAAAGCAAATGGAAGTGTCCCCAGAGTTCAGGGAATTTACTGTGTATTAGGAATTACTCCTTTGCAAATTGAGAAATGCTGATTTTTATCTCAAAGTGTCAAATATCTCACAGGATTGTAGTATTCTTTAATTCTTACTACATTTTCTATGAAACTGGTGGTCCTCAATTGGTAAACCAAAGAGTTGGTGCTCTGAACTCACCTTCTTTCTATCACAAAAATACAATTTTCTTTTTCTTTTATTAAAGGAGCTGTAATCAGTTCTCCTGAAGAGACATAAATTTAGCATAGCAGTAACCTAAAGATCACAAAGAAGACTCCATTTTCTTTGACCTTTTCTTTAAATGCCATCACGTAGCTCTTTTTACAGCTATATTTCAAAAGGCAACATAATGCTTAGGAAGATTTCTCACAATACTTGGGGAAAATAACTTCCTTATGTAGCTATTCATTATATTCTTATAATTATTATAGTCAACGTATAGTGTTATTATTTTACTACTATAGTTATATAAGACAGTTCTATTATAGAATTTTGTCATAGGAATGTAATACTATGTCACAAAACATGATCTAGTACTTTTCCTTTCCCGGAGCTGAATGGGAACCCTCTGGTTCCAAAATTTGAAGAAACCAGAATAGAGACTTTTAGTCTATATAGATATACTTTTTTTTTCCTCTTTACACATTTTTTTTCTTCTCTTCTCTTTGAATTATATGAAGATGCTTTTCAAAAATAATGGGAAGATAAATATTAAGAAATATTATAAGACAGTCTGTATTTGAGAGAAGCTGAACTGAAGGCAAACAGTACCAATGAGGGATACAAGATGCTGGACTTCCTTTTTTTAAAAAAAAACTATAAAATGGAATTTTTTTTAGGGAGTGTTCTAGAATATGTAAAGTATAGGCTGTAAGTGGAAAGGCAAGAAAAAGAGAAGCAATGCTTTTATTTTCTTATAATTCTTTCTCTTTTGTACTTCAGATTTCTGTAAAATAAGACAGAAAATATCTCTGTGAAATGTCAGGTGCAGCATTCTCTCAGCACTCATGTTGGATAATGTGTTGATTACCTGTAGTGGTTGATACAGGTTGCATGGGGACTCACTTGGAGATGCATTTGTCAAACAAATGCAATGAAGACATGTAATAAATATATGAAACTTTATGTGAAAGAAGAATTTTTCCTGACCACTGTAACTCTTGAACTTATGGCTAAAATTCTTGCCACAAAGGATTATGTTTAGAAAACCGAATAAAACCAATACAGGCTTGATTGCAGAGCCTGTGTTGATTGCCTAAAGGTTTACGTTAACAAAGAAGCAGTAAGAAAAAAAAAGGTCAGATATGTCATGTATCTTTAAGTGTTCCATTTATCACAAGGAAGTATAAACATTTGTTTTGTGCAAAGATCGGAAACAATAGAAAATACCTTCTTCATGTGGAAAATGTACTGCTGAAAATACCCAACTGCTCTCAGCTTCTTTTAGGAGTACTATTTGATGTTTTGGTATATGTAAACCACTGAAACTTTTCTAAGTACTACTGAATCAATTTACAACAGACATGATATTTTACACTTCTCCTTAATTCCATCAAAGACACAGTCATATACCCTGTCCTTGTGCATGTTATAAAGATCTTCCTTTTTCCTATGCCTTATCTGCACTTCAGCTGTCTGTTCAGTGTATGCTTTAGACAAAGTATTTCAAGGAGACATCAATGTACAGAATAGGTTTGAAGTATTTGACATTAGTTCATTTTTTCTTTAGAATAGACCTATTTATTTACTGTAAAGTGCTCTGTACATGTCAGTAAATTATAATAACAATCACAGTACTTTCATATGCCTCTGTTTTACACACAGTTAAGATTATTTAGAGGAAAGGTTATGCAACTAACCTTTGTTATGAAGCAAGTCACCTGCCAGAACTGAAAGTGGAATGAAATCGTTCTTCTGGCTTACAAGTGGTTGCTCTTGTTCTTTCTTTCTTTCTTTCTTTTTTTTAATTTTCTTTTTTTAATTTTAATTTCTTTAAACATTTTTTTCCACTCTATTAATTTCTTTATTTCAGCATATCTCTCCCTGCTTTACTCTCTACTCTTCTACTCATCTTTTTGAGCTACTTGGATTTAGAGAAGATAGGTGAGTAGAAGAGAAAAGGGAATGGCAGAAAGCAGGCAGGAAAATCCAAGAGGACTTATAAGGATGACAATCCTGTATGCTCAGCTATAAAGGCAATATTTGTAATGTTGCCAATGTTGACAAGCAGATTACAATGTGTACTAAAAAAATTGTAGTGTTTTTTAGTGAAAGAGGAGTTAATCGACTTTTTAAAAAATATTTCTGTGGGTTATTTTGTTTTGGTTTTGGGGTTTTTTTTTATTATTTTGTTTTGTTTTGTTTCTTTAACTTATTTAGGAACTAAAATTTTGATTTAAATTTTCCCTTTTGTTTATATACAGCAACAATTTTTGGGCCTGGAGAGTTGATGAAAGAATTTTATATGCATCTTAATTAGATAATTCTGTAGCTGATCACTAGATATAAATATGTTGTTCTAGTAACAGCAATGATAAAGCTGAAATCTCATTAGAAAATACAATATGTCAAAAATAATTTTAAAGAAAATAAATTTTATTTTGTTTCATAAAACATGATCTGCCTTGATAATCTATTTGAATATACTAGCCAGAACAGTTTATCAGGATTAAGAAAACTGCTTCAAAGTTTTCTGTCTAGAATAAAATAACTAAAGTTTAATTTTTCATTCTTTTAAAACATCTAGGCTCAAGACATAACAAATTGTGCAAAGGGGAATAGACCCTTCAGAAAACCTATAACACTGATAACACATGCTACATGCTTTTCATCTGATGCTTTGCAATTATGTTAACTGTGATAGAATCTTAAAGTTGAGGTGCTGAAATAAAGATTCAGGGGAAGTTACAGTATGGATGTGTCATAGAAAAAGTGTTCCGTAAAGAATTACACTCACACCAAGCTTCATTCATGCAGGGTAAAAAAAGCTTTCAACATGGCCTGAGATTGGGATTTAAAATCATTTATCAAATCCAATTCTCAAATGCTACTCTTCACTTTACAGATATTCACCTCCTAGCTCCTATTCTGAATAAATTAAAATGAAAATATCTACTACTATGAAAAGCTAACAAGTTTGAACTCTATCTTTAGCTCAACAAAATGAAAGACTATGTTTATGGTCAGGGAATAGATGAAGAACAGCCTCCAGTGTGAGAAACTGCTGGTATTCTCTGTTGTAATCTGGCTTTGAACATGTACATAGGCTTGATCTGGTCTACCAGATGAAGATAATGATGAAAAGATAATTCTAGAATGAATTCAGAAACCATTCATGTCTACTTTACTATACAGGACTTGAACTAAATTCAGAGAATGTAGGAAATCCAGCAATTATTTTCTTCTGATGACAGGACCTTCAATCACACCTGCCAAAATATGCATGTGTGTCTGTGTGTGTGTGTGTGTGTGTGTGTGTTTTTGTGTGTGTTTTTGTGAAAGTGATAAACTAGGAGTGGACACTGTCTTTCAGATAGCAAGGGCTGTTGCCTGACATATCTATTTTCAGCTTTCCCATAATTGCAGTCTGCCTTCAGTTATTCTCAGACCTACATTTTGTCTGACAGCTTCGCTTCAGAAATGTGAGCCTGAAATAACAAAGGAATGTATTTCTAGTAAGTGTGAAGAGTTTCTCTTGGCCAAAGTAGCCAGTGAATGTCAGAACAGGAGCTTTTCCCTTCATTCAGAAGTGACCATGATAAAGGACACTTACAGGACCATCCACAAAGATAAGCTTTCTTCTTAGGTTACTTACTGCAAGAACATAACTTCATATTTCTCATATGGAACAAAGATACTTTAGAACCCTTCAACCTAGTAATTTGGTTCATCTCAGTTTGGGGAAAATCTCAACTGAAAGGCAAAGTAGAAAGACAGCAGTAATTTATCTGCCTCTGTCATTTTCTTAAAGGTAGTATAACTTACTGGGGAATTAATACTGCCAGGAGAAGTAAAGGTTGTTACACATCAGAAACAGATAGGCACTGAATCACTAATGGGAGTGCTACTAAGTATTTATGGCTCCTCATAGTCTATTTAATGTGAAAAGGTCTGATGGAGGTGAATTCCAGCTACATCTTCTGACATCTGGATGAAACACAGGTTCAAAATATTTTATTTACTATTAGGCCAAGCAGTCATCTGACTTTGTATCCAGTGCAGTGTCTGAGGAAATAGCAAAGAACATTACTTATAAATAATTCATTATTGTCCTCTCTTTAGATATATTTAAGAGTAGCCCCTTCTTAAAATGGACTTACCTCCCCTTAGCAGACACATTCAGCCAGAAGAGCCTACAAAGCTTGCATAGGTATGTCTTCAAAAAGCTTGCAGCTGCAGAGGCATTCTTATTGGCTCATTTTGCACAAAATCTTAACATGATTTTTAGTGTAATTTTAGACAAACAGTTTTGCAGAAACATTAGAAGCTGGCACAATGTCTTCAGGCTGGTTTATACCACTGCCAATTTTTCTGCATCTGTGACAATTCACTCCGCATTGACTCGGATGCTTTGTCCACTACCCCACTCCTAGGATAAATCACCCTCTAGGCTAGGAGGTAAGAATGAATCCTTGGGAAGCAGACTATCTTCCAGAACAGACTGAAGGTATTTCCAGCTACATTAATGTTCAATTTACACAACCACTCCCACAATGTTCCCTTCAGCTTCTTTCCTGTTTACAGATATTTGAGTTCAGTTCTTATTCATTGTGTCTGCAGGGATAGCTGTTTCTCTGTGCTGTCAGCTGGTGGTCATACACATTGAGACTCTTTCTAAAACTCTAAATCTACCTTTCCTGCCTGTGATATAAAGCCAGAAACATAACTGACACAGGCAGCAGGGAGATGTGCCAATGCATCATAAATAAATACTGTGCAAGATCTGCTGCTGTCAGACTCGGTATTGTGCATACTCTCAGCACTTGGTAGACTTCGACTGAAGAAAAACCATTTTCTCAGGCAAGCTATAAGGTTTTTAAAAAGACAGTAAAAATGCCTGAAAATTTTGATAGAAATTCCCCTTTTGGCAAGTCTTTCAAGCAGAGACATGTTGCCTTTCATGTAGTTCTCAGTTAGGAACCTCATTACTTTTGGCAGTCTGTTAAATGCTGTATTAACATTTTCTGATATGCTGGAATCCTGGGTTTTGCATTTGTACTGAACACAGGGTTGATAATATAGAGATGTTTTAGTTATTGCTGAGTAGAGATTACATAGAGCCAAAGTCTTTTCTGCTTTTCATATTGCCAAACTAGAATGGAAGATTGGTTGCATGGGATGCTGAGAGGAGACACAGCTAGGACAGATGACCTCAGCAGAATGAAGGGATATTCCAAAATGCATAACATCAGCTGGGGAGGAAGAGAGAAGAACTGGGCAATGTTTGGAGTTATGGAGTTTGTCATTACAAGTACAGTAATTTCATTATTATAAACTGCACCATTTCAACTAAAATTTTGGTCCCAACTTAGAAGTGTGGCTTACACTCAGGAGCGGCCAATATATGAACAAAGTTCTCAAATTTCCCAACCTGGGCTGAGCTGAGCTCGCGATTTGAGCACCTGCCAGTAAAACCCACAATCGTGTGATTGCTACAAATTGGTTACTCTGTTGCATGGTTGGGGAGGCAGGATCCCACTGGCACCGTGGGACAGTGCCAGGCTTGCGCTGCCCGGGGTGAGCCCGGCGGCTGGCCCTGTCGAGTGGTTCAGGGTGGTGCGGGGCAGCGCCGGCCACCCCTGCTGAGCGGTGGCAGCAGCAGTTGGCCCCGAGCCAAGCCATTAAACCCTGTGATTGTGCGATTTCCTTACTAATTTGTTACTTTGTTGCATGCGGATCCTCACTGCAAACAGAAGCGCAGTTTATAATTTGGTGTGGTTTATATATGGACAAAGAACGAAACGTTGCCGACACCCTGGAAGTGCAGCTTACAATCAGATGTGGCTTATAATTGTGAAATTGCTGTAAATATTATGCATGATGGAACACAGTTTTCTGAAGATGGCTGAACACTTACCAGTCTATGGGAAGTGGTGAATGACTTTATTATTTTACTCTGCTTGTGTGTGCAGCTTTTGGTGTCTCTAATAAACTGTCTTTGGCTCAAGCTACAGATAGGAAAGTCACTGAGGGGGAAGTTTTGACAGCAAAAGGTAATGACAGAGGTGACTGGGAGAAGAAAAGAGCTTATAAAATGTATGTTTGAGGTTTTATCATTAAGTATTCAGGAAACAGATTTCTGCTCAAGTTTTAAATTGTACAGTGAAACATCTTGAGAAAAGAAAGTTGAGTTTTGACTCTCCATTGCTAGGATATGAGCTTCTTTACCTATGTGACGTAAAGAATAAATGTACACATGCATCTTATTTTCTTCAATTTACTTATTAGACACCATTATTTGCAATAAAAGTTTCCTTTGGACCAGTGTCCCACTTATTTGTAATAACAATGCTACTTAATATTTCAATTTATTGTTGTGTCAATTACATTCAGATCTACTTATGTTTAAATTTTTCAAAGTCTTTTTTCGTTTCTTTCCTTGTTTTGATTTTGTCAGCAAACATCACTAAGAATTTTAATGTAAGCTTTTGGCCAGGCACTGACTCTCTCTGATCTAATCTTGAGGTACCAAGAGAATAAGTTACAGTGACACGAGGTGCTCTCATAGGCCCCCATCACTTCAAGTATTTGAAGTGCATTCACTCTTTTATAATTATCTTTTTTTTTCAACTAATGCCTTGCCAAAATGACATCTCAAATTAAACCCTTTTTGACTAACATGGGTGAAATAAGTGCCTGCTCTGTGACTGCTTTTCAAATATTTTGGTAATAACAACATTTGATAATATGTTTTTTGTCTTTTAAAAAAAAAATGAACAGCAAATTATTTATTTCCAAGAGGCGCTAAAACACACCTGCTTTGATGAAACAAACTTTATTGCTGTTTAAACAAACTTACCTCATTCAAACAGTAACCCTTTGAAAGGCAGATATGGAATGAAAAGCACAAGATAACGCTCTGAGCATGAGACCTGGAGCCATTAAGTACATAAAACAAGGAAGAAATGGCATTAACTATCGTTAACACTAATTTTATAAAATACAAACTGGGTCAAGTTATTCTAACAATTTTTGATATTTGTGAAGCATAGAGCTTTAGGAGTATGCTTTCTGTGTGTTGATGGTAGATTTTAGAACCACTTTTAAAGAAACTCAACTAATTGCTCATGCATTTTTTAAAAATGTAGTCCTCTTTATGAAGTAGGGTGTAGCCACAGATGAGGTTGTGGCTAAGAAGTAGATTGCTTTGTGCTACTTCTTTAGAATCACCCCCATAGGGAGATCCACCATGAATTAAAATAGTCTAAATGTTTTACTTATTTCATTTGCTGACAGCTCTAAATGCCATTATTGAAAACAAGGAGAGAAATAAAAGCCAGATGGATGTCTTTGTACCACATCTTTAAGTAATACCCATTAATACCCATTCACATTGTATATATTACATTCTATAAAATTTATTATGTATACAGACAATATTTACTCCCAAGTCCAGAGCGATACATGACCGAAGTAGGAATAAACCCAGTGCAGAGGTTCCCTAAGAAGAAACTCAGATCATCAAGACATTTTGACTCTTCCAATAAAAGAGGTGACCAAATCCGTCTTGATTTGCAAAAGAAATATTCTACCAGTGTATGTGATTGAATGTGAAGGTTTTGAAGTTGCTTAAATATTAGTTTAAATATGCAAACAACTAACACATTTTTTTTTTGTTCTCATAAATACACCTGGCAGGTGAGGGACCAGTACTTTTATGTATAGATGCAAGGAAATGTAAATAGGAGACAGAATGTATAAGAGGACAAGCTGTTATGAACATTGGCATGCTCTTGGTTTTTATAGCCAAATGAAAATGAATCTGGCATGGTTTATTAAAAAGCAGTGATGGAACTGCATTTGAGAGAGTAGGAAAATCTTTCATTTGCTGTTATGCTGTTACAGCTGAGCACTATTAGAAAAATGAATGTAAATTGAAGTTAAAGTCACCTTTCCCGAAACTGTTAGTATAAAGCAATGTAGGTAATGTATTCAGCAATGGTGAAGAAGATTAATTAATGACATATCTTCTTTCATCTAAATCTTCTAGCAAATGACATTATAACGGCAATAGTATATTTCAGAGATACTTTTACCAATACAGAACTGAAAACAGAAAAATTTGCACCTAGCTTGGTTTAAAAGGTGCAAGTTTTCCAAGTCTTATGTCCATTAAAAAATATCTTGTGTAAGCAAGTATTTTTAGAATTTCTTACAGATTTTTAAAAATATATTTAAACAATGGGAGTTCTGGCTCTGTAGTAATACTGGAATCAAATAGGTCTTGTGCCTCCTGATATTGAGTTTGTTTAAGGAGTATTTTAGGATACACAAACTGTAGCCCTTGCTCTCTGCAACCCCTAGAGTATTGTTACTGTGGATTTAAGTGTTTGTGTACTAAGGACTGAAGGTTCAGCTTCAGTACAGTACAAAGCATGAATGGAACAGATGTAGGAAAAGTATTACAATACACAGTCAAAAGACACTGTACACAAAACAACAGATGTGGTCAGAAGGTACAGACATATATGTGGGCTCTGGGTTGTGTTGCACAATATTGGCTTTGCAGATAAGAGATCTTGGTAACTTCTGATTTATACATTGTATAAAAATAATTAGATGGGGAAAAAAAATCTCTAAATGCAATAGTGATTTCCTGTATGCAAACAAATAAACAACAACAAAAAGACAAAATATGGAACAGTTTCTCCATGTGACAGCCCTGAAACTGTAGAGAAAATTAAAGCAATAAATTAAAGCCTTAATAAGAATTTCACATTTTATTAATTTTTCAAGTGTTGTCTAGATCCTTAAGGACAGCAGCAATGAAAACAAGTCTAGCTCTGGATAAAGAGTGATGGCTGTATATATAGGTTTTATATGTATGAACTAAAACACGAATTGCCTCAAGTACAGTGGTTGGGAACCTTGTTTTTCAACTGGTAAGGAGGAAGTATCCAAGAAAAGAAGTTTATTTCAAAATCACTGTTGTCTAGCATTTTTGTTTTACCTATTTCATTACAAACTCTAATTTTGTCTGAATTCAAATAGATTTTTGCAGTTGCAACTCATTAATATTTCCCACAGTGTGGAAGCCTTACTGAGATGTGTTTACTCTTGGCTGCTTTCCTGCTTCTATGTCAGAATCCACCCCAGTGTTCTGATACATATTTGTGGTACCAAGCTGTGGTCTTTTAGGTACATGGAATTGTTAGCTTCTAGTGTAGATCTTCCTGGCAATAGAATTAGTGACATTGAGTTTGTGGGCTGGAATACCTTATAGTTTTCAAAGTAAGGCATTAAAAGGAAGGCTTCAGTTTAGCATTTTTCTCCATGGCAAATGGCAAAAAAATAGCAGAGAAGGAAGAGTTGGGGCATGAAAAAGTCATATAAATGTAATTGACTGTATTGGTCTGCAGGTCAACTTTGATTAATAGGATCCTCCATATTAAAATGGATGAATCTGTTTGATCTGTGTTAAAGAATGAAATACCTCACCAGAATACTGGTAAAAGAATATTCTTTGTTGAAGAATATTGAACCCCATAGAGTGTTGACTTATGCTCTGTATTGGGCTCTTATATAATGATGATGAAATATATATATGTAGATGACATAATGATGGTGAAATACTGCTCATAAGAAATGAAAAAAAGTGGTAGCATCTCAAAAGTGACACATGGAGAACTTCTCTGACTTAGCACTTTATAGAAATAAGTGGTTCAAGAAAATGCTCATCCTGCAGAGAATCTAGAAATTATAATTGAAATAAGATGAATTGTTTCAGATGAATGCACTGCATGTACAGAGTAAGTAGGCAAACTCAGCTGACCTGAAGATTGAAAACAATTCAGTTGCCCTATAGCTGTCCAGTATGTCACATAGTCTATGAGTGGCATGGTTGTTTGTTTGTTTGTTTTTTGGGGGGTGGGGAGAGTTTGCATTTTTTTTTCTTTCTTTTTTTTTTTTACTGCTTTAATCTTCTTTTTATGCACAGGATACTGGATTATACTGGGAAGTGAAAGTTTCAATAAGCAAATTATAGTTTCATTTCTACAGAATATATCTTTATGTCTCCAAACAGTTTGATACTCTCCTCAAGACACTGCATCTGGATCCAGTAGGAATTCCACATATAAGTGTTTCTTTGACACATACCTCTTCTTCCCAGCTGTCTTCCACTTCTGGACCTACTAGAAATTCCACAGTGGGTATTTCTTCTCTGACACCATCTTCTTCTCTCCCAGCTGTCTCACTCATTTTCATCCTCTTGCCATAAGATTTAAGATGGAGAAAAAACTTGGATAGAAAAATCAAACTGTAAAGGCTTCTGAATTGGAACATGTAAAGAAATAATTTCCAGCTAACATTAGTCAATAACTATATTTTTCAGCGTATTTCCAAGGTACAATGACCGCAAGAAAAATTTTTCAACAGGCGCTTACGGACAATTAACTATACAGGAAATACCAAAAACTACTGCTTCAGCAATTGCGCTAAATTAATTAAATCAAAAGATAAAACTGGAATAATTCTAAAGCTTATACTTAAAAGAAAAAGCCAGACATTAACCCAAGAGTGAAACCTGTGTAAGACAAAGGCACATTTGGGATAGCTTTTATTTTATGAGATTTGATACAGCTATGATGAAGGCATGATGATGCGGATTTATGGCTGTACATATTTTTTGTCAGATTTGTGTTATTGTATTGCCATATGATAGTGCCTTATTCTGTGTTTTTTGTGGGGAAACTAGTCTTGTCAATGGTGTGAACACTCTGTGAACCATTTTCTAACCAAAATCATGGGTTTTGAAAGTGTCCCTTAAAACACTCTTAATTGTTGCAATTCACAGTTTGCATTTCAGAGGGAATAGTTCAACATAAGCATAGTTTGGAATCCTATGCTCTTGCTCTGACAAGAGTATTTTCTACTTATTCTGATGGTATATTTTCTTACATTGTCAGACAGTGTTTTCTAAAGGCTGACGAAACTGCAATTGCATTGTGCAGGTGGATCTCTGCACAAGCAAGGATCAACCTACCTCAGGAAATCTAATAAAATAATTTGTGGATCTCATGATTTCTTTTTGTCATTATGAAACACACAAATACTACAAGTAGAACTAAACAGCTCCTTCCTTAAATAACCAGTTTAATGATAATAGGTAGAATTAAATAAGAAAATTAATTCTATATCTAGCAGTAGTTTAACTATTCCTCTATCAAAAGTAGATAATAAACTTCTCTACAAAGATATTCAAAAAGAGTTAAATCTTTCTTTTAAGATTAAACAAGGGTAAAGATTCTATCAAAGAATTACATCACAAAGGACTTAGGAGATCAGAAGAGCGTTGCAAGCACAACAACAAAAAAATAAAGATACATTTGAGATTTCAAATCCTAGTAAATATATTCTGGAATACCTTGTCACAATGTCAAAAGTAGAAAACCTTCAAGTTGTGGAAAAATACTTATAAAGACAGAAGCATAGCACCCTTTCTTAAACTAAAACAAGCCAAGCAATCTCATGATGGTGATGAGAAAATGAGAGGATGACAGTCATAGATACTTTAAATTGGGCAAGCCATGACAAAAATATGTTTTCCTCTTTCCAGAAGAAAAGAAAATAAAATGTTCAGCAACGAACAAGCAACAGTATGCTTTGATCCCATCACTCAACCTACAGTACAGCTCTTTCCTGCTCATCCCTGCCAACAAGCCACTAACAACAGCCATCAGACTGAGCAAACAGAAGCTGAGAGGAACATCAAGAAAATGCAGCCTTCCGCTTCAGTGACACAGAGATGAATTTTGCAATATTGGTGATAGCAAATGAGATTAATGTGTTCATTATCATCACTTCTATTTGATGCTGAATTGTTTATAGTATACTGATGGCTTATCCTGTTAGTAAACTGCCTTTGATTTACTTTTGTGGATAGGGAGGCTTATGCTAAACTTGAAAACAGAAAAATTACAAGATTCATTTCAATTCAGTATACTTGGTTTATTTCTGTCTCAGGATTTGCCTTTTAGATATTCCTTCTGAGAAAGCAGGATGGATCATGTCCCTCAACCTTAAAGACTTAAAAATTATGCTACTAATTCTGAGCATCTATTAATTTGGGAAATAGGTTCTCCATTTTTTCCAAAAGCCAGTTAATTAAGATAGTGCAGACTCTACTAAAGGCTTACTCACAGGAAGACATTAGAAACATTACAGCTGAATTATTCTATACCCAGGATTTTTTATTTTTGTTTTATTTTTAGCTTTAGTTTTAGTTTTATTTTTAATTTTTTAAATTTTTATTTTAGTTTTTTTGTTGTTGTTGTTGTTTGTTTGTTTGTTTTGGGTTTTTTTGGATTTTTTTGTTGTTTGTTTGTTTTTTATTTTTTTTTTTAATAAAGTCTTTATTAAGATTAAGGACCACCTTTGTTTATTTTTCTACATTTTTATCTTTTAACTGCATTTTCTGCTAAAGCATGATAGAAGTCTTGTTGCACAAGTCACTCCCTAAATCATTAAAATGCAGCTTCCAATGTTTTCCTTCCTTTATGTAATGAATTATGTTTGGTCTTTTAAGATAAAAACGCTTGTCAGACTTCCAAATTGTATAGATCATACTGATGCTACATTTACTTTGTTTTAGTAATAAACTGATATAAGTCAATGGGAAGACCATAATCAGCTGTCTTGCATCTACAGCAGGACTCTTAGCATAATAACAATAAAAAACCAACAACATTTGGTTACAATTTGGTTCTAGGTACTGCATCTGACCTGTGATCTTTTGTAGGTAACCAATAAAAAGCAATATTTTTGCATTGCATGCTTTAAGCTTAGTTCTTCAGATGATTACACCTGAGTAAGAATAATATGTTGATAAATTATCAGGTCCAATACTAGTGTGGCTGAATGCAAGAAGGTGAAAATAACACTGGTATCTGAATGTTCTTTGGCAGGCACAGTGTCTTCCAATACCAACAACATGTGAGTTACTATCTCGTATTGACCTAAAAAGATGATTGTGAATTGCTCCCTGTTTTAAGCTATTTTTTAGGCATCCATGTAAAATTTAAAATTCATGACACTCAGTTTCTTGATGCTTTTATAGGCTGTGTACAGCTTACTGAATCCTTAAATGTCATAAAGGAGAAGAAACACTTCATTATTTGCGCTACTGTTAAAACGGACAGAGCAGTAAGGTTTGTGCATGTTATTGCAGTCACATTCAGGGAAGCCATTCTCACCATTTTCTAAAGGACACATAGATAAAGGAAAACTAGAATGCAACCAATTAAACATATCTGACAATAATAAATTTGCTTTTGAATATCTGTAAGTAGCTTTGGTTTGCCACATTAATAGTTTATTTTCTGGTCAGGTGCGCTATTGATTGTTCTGCACTGAAACTATATTTTCCTCATTTGCTTTCCAAACTTTCTTGCCTCAATTTTCGCCAGATACAAAAGCTGAGCAAGATTATGTGAGACTTGTTGCTTAGCAACAGTCCTATTCCTAAAATGATAGTGGCTGAGCACTCCATGTCATCTTCTCATGAAAGAAGTCTGATATTTGTCCATTTGCTCCAGTGTTTCAAGACTTCTTTATCTTTCCTTCGTCTCCTCAATTAACAAAGAAAGTCTAATTATTCATGAATTCACATTTCATATAATGCACATGCAACTTACACGTACTTTACATTCAATGCATCTATATTTATCCATGGGAAGGAAAACAAGTGTTTATGTTTCATCTCCCTACAGAGCAGGAAAAAAAAAGACTGAAGTGCTGACAGGTAGCAAAATTAATGGAAGGATGTGAGAAGGAAGAAGAAAGGAAAGGAAAGTTCAGGAAAGTTCAGGAAAGTTCAGGAAAGGAAAGTTCAGGAAAGTTCAGGAAAGGAAAGTTCAGGAAAGTTCAGGAAAG
>PYHW01009260.1:1240414-1283030 GCA_013186435.1 Turdus rufiventris | reverse complement strand
GGCTGCGGGCCCCCGGGCCCACTTCCATCCAGCAGCCATGGGCCCCTGGGCCTCCCCAGACCCGACAGGGGCGGTGCCGTGGGCACCCAGCCCCGCCTCCACTCAGCAGCCATTGGCTCTCCCGGACCTGACAGGGGCGGTGCCGCGGCTCCCTGGACCTGCCTCCACCCGGCTGCCACAGCACTGCCAGGCCCTCCATGGCTCACAGCTCGCACTTCCGGGGTGGCAAATGTTGCAACTTTGTACTTCATATAAGGCGCACCGGACTATAAGGCGCACTTCCGGGTTTGGGGAAAAATTTTAGTCAAAAGGGTGCGCCTTATAGTCGTGAAATTACTGTACATTCTTATTATAATTGCCCACAAACAAAAACCCTTCTTCTATAATAAAATTAGCATGCCACTTAGGAGATGAACATACTGACTGTACAGAACAGATGATAGGTCCTACAGGAGAACCATTCGAACAAACACTGAGAGAATATGAGCAACAAGAAAACTAAATAGAAACAGAAGAGTGTTTTAGCCACACAGCCTGTTGCTCACTCCAGTGGGATCAGGGAAAAGAAAACTCGTGGGCTGAAATAAAGACAGTCTAACAGGGCAAAAAACCCTGCATGCAAAGGAAAGCAAGCACGAATTCAGTCACTATTTCCCATGGGCAGGCAGGTGTTCAGACATCTCAAGGAAGTCCAGGATCCATTGCATTAATATTCACATAGGAAGACAAACACCATCACTTGTTCCCTCTTTTCTCTATCTTCCCCAACTTTATATGCTGAGCATGATGACATGGTGTCATCATATGATGTGGGATATTTGCATCAGCTGGGGTCACCTGCCCTGGCTCTAGACCTTCACCAGCTTCTCAACAATATACACAATATAAAGGTGGAGAAAGAGGAAGAAAGGAATAGATGTTCAGAGTGATGGTGCTTTTCTTTCCAAGTTAACACTAGGCATGATGGAATATTGCTTTTCTAAGGATGTCCACAGGAAGTGAGGAATTGTTTTCTTTGGTTGTATGCAAAACTTACTTTTTGTATTAAGCTGTCTGTATCTCAGCCCATGGTATTTTACCCTTAGGATTCTCTCACCCATTATGATGGGCAGAGTGACAAAGTGTCTTTGTGGGTCTTAGTTGCTAGCTGGGGTTAAGCCATGATGGAACTGCAGAGTAAGGGACAACTCTGAAAAACAGAAGCAGCATTTCTGCAGATGAACCTCCACCAGAAATTTTCTAGTTTAAAGAAAGGAAATATTGGCACAAATATTTCCGGCAGAATCCTGTAGAATCCAGGGTTTGTAAAACCTCTTACAGTTAGTGGTTAGTCTAGTGCATTGATGAGCAGCTCTTTTTGTGGAGGGTTTGGCTTACTGAGTCAAGGAGGATGGACTTACTAGTGTGACATAGATGTTGCACTTTTGGTCATGCTAGGGTTTGTATTTTAGCTCAGAAGGCACATGTGATATTCTTGATGGTTGTTCCATCTCAGATCCTTACTCTGCTGTTCTCTGAGGTGCCAGATGAGATGTCTGGAGGCAAGATCTGCTCATCAGCCTCAGTGCTTCTGTAAAAGGTTTAAGGTCACAGTAGTCTGTTTCTCATGCTGGCTTTTCATGCATATGCCTGAGTGCACTCCATCTTGTAATCACATTATGCACAGCTGACACAGTCAAATTATATATGAAGTGGAAGGAGTTCAATGTTCACTCAAATGTTTCACTCTTCAAAAACTGGCCTTTGATTTTTCAGGCAACGCATTTGACCCAAGAGACCAGAGAATATACAAATCAACTATGACATCAGACAGGGATCTTCAAGCCAGGTAAGGTGGGAGCAGCACGAGTACCAAAGATTTGAGTGCTTACTAGAAATCCCAAGGCCTCCATAGTGCTCTTGTTTACAAGTAAAGGTATCTTGGTGCCATAAGAACAATTTTCTCTCATGGTAGTACTTTGCTGGGTGGTCCACCCTTTTCTACCTGATATAAATATTTATTAATCACCTCAGCTGCTATTTCTTTCTTCTCTTCTCTATAGGTATAGGAAAGTGGGGTCCTGCCTGACCAACTCAAACTCCTTTTATGACCAGATGACTTGTCTGGTGGCTGAAGGGAAGGATGTGGATGTTGTCTACCTGGACTTCAGTAAAGCCTTTGACCCCTTCTTCCAGGGAAGAGCTGGCAGTCCACAGCTTGGACAGGGGCAATCTTTCCTGGGTTAAGAACTGTCTGCATGGCTGGAGAGTGGAGGTGAATGGTGCTGCATCCAGCTGGTGGATGGTCACTAGTGCTGCCCCCCAGGCATCAGTGCTGGATCCTGTCCGGTTTAATATCTTTTTTGATGGTCTGGATGAGGGGATCGAGTCTACCATTAGCAAATTCATGGATGACACTAAGCTGGGTGGAGTGTTGATCAAACTGGGTGGAGGGCAGAGAGGGTCTACAGTAGGACATTAAAATAATGAATATAACTGTGTGATGCACAGCTATAACTGTGATAATTGTGAGAATATAGATGTGGGCTACATCTCTTAGAGTCTAATGTAGCCCCAAAATTATCCATTTAGAAAAGCTAACAGGAATACAAATCTTTAAAATGTCTTCCACCGCCTTTCTGAAAGGCAGAAACATGTACATTCCATGGCTTATTGCAGTTTATTGTAGTCAGTCCAAGTTAATACTCTTTTCCAGAATACATTAGCTACTCTAGCCCACACCAGGAAAGAGTGTTGTTAATAAGACTGTTAATAAGTTAATAAGAGTGATGCGATGATGCCTGTATGCTGTGTTAAACAGAGGATGTCACTCTAATATTAAAGCCACTGCTGTATCAGATTCTTTGTATTCTGAAAGAATTTATAATATACAAAGTAGAACAAGAATACTTAATTTTAAAAATGCTTTTTAGCTGCTCAAATGAGCAGCTGAAAAATACAGAGCAGTTTGTAATTCAACGGCAGTAGGAGAAAATTTTTTCCTTTTACTTGTGCATTTCTTCCTCTTCTTGTACTCTGTATTTCTTTTTCTCGTTATTGTTACCATGGCCTTTACTGCAGAGCTTTCACAGGTATTGATTTTATTTTGCCTGTCTACACTCACAACCTGTCATTACCTGTATTTACTCTGTCTCCTGCTCTAAAATTAACATGTTTTGTTATATTTTAAATAAGGTTGTACATTTGCAATGTAACTGACAGTATCATTAGTGGTTAACATCACACCATCTCCCTTCTTTCACTGACCTCTTTCTCGCTATCATCTTTCTTTTATCACTACTACCACATCATTCAATTGAGGCAGTTAATCATTCAGCTATACCAATAATTGCATAACATCTCGTACCAAAAAAAAAAGAAAAAAAAAAGAAAAAAAAAAAAAGAAAAAAAAATTGGAAGCAAACCAAGAAATTAAGGTTTCTGCTGTCTGTGGGCTGCTCCCAGAGTCTGCACTTGGTTTCCGTGCATGATGTAAATAGATCTAGGAAGTCACAGGTCATCCCTCTCTGCTACTTCCCCAGAGTCAGTACATGCTGAATTGAATCATGCCACTGCCAAAATTCTTGTGTGAGCACAGAACATGAATTAGTGCAGTGGTCAAATAAGTTAGAGGAAGAAACAAGGACAGACCATACTTGCTGTCAAATTGTCATTTCTAAAACAGCAATTAAAGAACTAATTTTGAAGTCAGTACAAGTCTGGAAGAAATGGTCAGGTATCCAATCCACTGGGTAGAAATGTTCCTCTGTTCCAAATAATTGCAAATTAAGAAAATTCTTGGGCTTCACCTGAACTTGCATCAGCTTTTTGAAGCAAAATCCATCTATATAAAAATCATAAACTTTTTGCTATGAAACTTTTCATATTACTCTGTAACAGCAATGTTTTTTCTTCTGGACAGCAAAAGGATTTGGAGGGGAAAAGTCACTCCACAGTATGGGTATGCAAATTTTACTCCACCTTCCCAACACTTACAGCCAGATTGCAAGAACAGGACTTGTGTGCCTGTAAACAGTTTACAATGCATTGATTTTAATTTGCCATAGAATACAGTCCACCTCCTCCTATTGCTCTGACTAGGCACATGTATGTGAATTAGATGTGTACATAGAAGTCTTACTGGAGAAAAATTTCACCTATACACTGTATCCCTTAATGTGATTTCCTATGCCATTTTTTGTTGTTTCACCAATACATAGCCATTTAATTAAATAATGTATTTTAGCTGTATAAATTTTATTTAAAAACTGGTCATGTTTTGTTTTCAAAATGTACACCATATGTCACTCAGGTGTATTATTTTAAGATTGGAACTGTTTCTATAGCACAAAATACCAAGAGAGTGTCAAATAATAAGAAAGGGAAGTTTTAGTAAGGAGAAAATGGGGGTGCATAATGATGGCAACACTTAACGATAAGTAACTCTTTACAGTTCTGTGAAGCTTGTAGGATTCTTCTATTAACATTTTTGTCAGAAAATTAGTATTTCCCCCAGTGTGAAGTTCCAGCACTCATGCAAATGCATAAATATTGTGTCAGTGTGCTGGGTCTCTAAATAAAATACAGACTTCTTATATTACAGACATTACTGAACAGAAATTTTGATCTCTGAAAAGCCTCATGTTATTGTCTTCTTGCAAATAGGCAACTAGTAAAAAAAAAAAATAGAAACTAGTCTTCACAAACGAATTCAAGGTCTCTGTGCTTAAAAAAAACGTGCTTAAGGAAAACAAGGACCAGCAGTAGTAGTGAGTGAGTTCGAAGATTATTTTGAACAATTTCAATCCATACAGCTCTGTAGGACCTCGGCAGGCGACCTAAGCCATCTAGGTGGTATTCTTGTAAGAACACTGTCAAATATCTTTGAACATCTGTGGAGATTAGAGCAGATTAGTAACAATGTGAGAAAGGCAAACCTTTGAAACATCATACCCAGTTTCAAAAAATACAAAAAATGTGATGCAAGAAATTGTCAACCAGTCAATTTGTTCCCTGAAAGAGTAAGAAATGGATCAAAGTGGATCACATGTCAAGTTCAATGATGTTTACATTACTTAAAGAGTTTTTAAAGCTACTTTAATAATTGTAATGGATATTGTTTTCAACATTTTTACCTAGATAAAAAGTAGTTTTTTCCTTATTTTTTATTAAAGTGTTAATTCAGTGGAAAATTTAGTAACAAAGAAAAATGCCTCATCTACCACAAAGATGTATTTATCCACATATCTATTCAAGACTAATGTTAAAGGAAAATTTAAGCAGTCAACAAATTGCTCTCTTGGAGAAAAATCATAGCTATATAAACTACCAGGGTTTTGAACAGTGTTATTTTAAAAAAATTATGAATTTAATAGTGTTCAAATTAAGCATATATGAAATAAAAGGTGAGAGTCATTCTCTGTGTATAGAAAAGAATGTGGTTTGTGCATGAATCCAGTTAAAATGCATGGGTGTTAGGCCCTCAGAGCAATAGAACAATCTTAGCAATAGAATGATAAGACATTCTGAGAAATTTTCATGAGTCTCCCTTGCGCTCATTTAGGATCCACCCTGGCACGTGCACATGTACCTGGCACCACTTCCGTACTTATCTTAATTCTACAAGTGGAGATAACTAATTAGCTCATTGTTGGACTTACCCTCTTTCTGTCCATGGCTATAAGGCAGTTATCCAAATAATTAGATTCTTTGACCTCTTAAATTAGATTTGGCAGCATTTTTTCATCTTTATTGACTCTCTTCTTCACCTTAGCCTAAAATAAAACTAGAGACAGAAAATTTAAATTAATATTTATTTTAAAAGTATCTAATGCAGATCTGCCTAATGTACATACTGTACTGCCTAACCCTTGCCTTCCAGAGATACCAAGAGTACTTTATACCCATGTTCTAAATAATTTATTCTCAGCCCAGATTTCACAAATGCCTAAAGTACAGCACTTTTCACTTTAATTTTGAATTAACAACATTCAGATATGAATAATGCCTTTTAGATAGAGCCTTGTGTTATGATCTGATTGCTGAGAGATGCATCTGCATGAATTAAGATGAGAGATATATATGGAAACATATGCTGAAGTCAATAATACAGATTTTATTCAACAGTAAATGTGAGGTAGGGAGATAGAAAGAAATAGAAAAGAGGGGTTGGGGAGGGGAATAGAGAGATATCAAGTCAGCACCTGTGGGTCCAGCGACTTCTAATTCCTCATTCTTCACCCTGGGCATCTCTGTGGGGAGGGGCCTGGGGTTACAGGAGTCATTTTTCTGGGGTAACCACCTTCACACAGGTCGAGTTCCAGGTATCCATGGGTGTGGATGCTTCCATGAGGTAGACCTTCCCATAACTTGGAGTGGCAAAAGTCTGAGCAGCTATTTCCTTTCACACTTTTGCCACAGTGGGAATTTTTGTTCCAGATGCATTGAATGGGATGTGCTAACCAGCAAGTTCATTGTAACATTTCATTTAAAAAGGATCTTAACCTTTTCATGACTTCAGATCTTCAAAAGGAATTTGTCAATCTTGCTGAAATAGGTCCATCTATTGGCATGATCCATAGACCTTGTCTCAAAAGATCTCATTTATGAGGGAGAGAAGAAAAGGATTTATTAGAAACAAAACTCTTGGGACCATGATGGATCCATGGCTTTCTATATATGTGGTGTTTAAATGTCCAATAACTGACATTTATATCTCAATTAAAATAAAAAAAAAGACAAATGGATAGTTTTATTCTAGATATTAATAACTTAGCACAAGAACCCAGGGGAGGAAGTTTTCCAAAGGTGAGTGAAGACCAGCATCAAAAGCCTTGTATTCTTTTGCCCAAAGAATGATGCAATTAATTGATCTGTTGCACTGCAGGCACACAGACACGCTGCAAGGGAAGAGATGTTCAAAACCAAAGGTGTTACAGTTACAGTGGCAGTCATTCCCATGAAATATAAAGATCTAGATACTTTGCACGTAGCTGTAAGATTTTCATACAGGAAATTTACTGGCAAAAGAATTTTAAACAAAGGAACAAAATACTTGAAGTTGAACCTTCAGAACCAATTTGATGTGCCTGTAAGCAAGGATGTTTTGTTTTGTTGTAAGTCCAAGAGAAAGCAATGCTATTTAAATCAAGTACTGACTAGAAAGTACTATGGCTCTTATTCCATTGAAAGTATAGCTATAGGTCAAGTTTCCGTGGTAAGACAATAATCTTTTTCACTGGGCAGTTTTGGTTCAAAAATTGTTCTTTGCCTTTAATCTAATTAAGTACAGAAGAAAGCAATTTGCTGTCATGTAAGAAAAAGAATTACTGCACTGTCTCTTTTGTGAGATATGACAGAATAGCAATGAGCTGTTTCATCATAAAATTTAAACTCATAGTTATTAGTAAATTCAAAAGAAACTTCACTATTTATTCATTGTTCCACCATTGTTCTTTTTCTGAGATCTTCATTCCCTGGACCTCAATCCTACCTCAACTCAGTCTCTCTTAGTAGCGGATGGATGCTAAATTCCCCTATGTGAAAATCAATTATGATTCAACTGGTGGAGAGAACTTTGAAAACAAGAAAATCCTTGGGTTAAGATAAAGACAGCCCGTTTTTAAAAAAAACCCCACCACCACAACAACAAAAACAAAAAACCCAAACCAAAATAACCAACCAAACAAAAAAATACTCCAAATAAAAAATAACCCCACATTTTAAAAAACAAAGTCAAAGAGGGAAACAGTGAGGAAAAAAAGCCCTTTAACTTCTTACTATCAGCTAACTGGTGTCTAGCAGTAACAGTCCTGACATACTTGCTCTTCTCCAAGATTTTATGACTGAGTATGATGCCATAATGTATGAGGTATCCCTTTGGACAGTTGGAGTCAGCTGCCCTTCTCAATTTATGGCCCAGCCTGATCACTAGTGGGTTGGGGTGAGGAGCAGAAAAGGCTTTAGCTCAGTGTAAGCCCTGTTCAGATGTAATTACAACATTGTGGTGGTATCAAGACTGTTTTCCTCACAAATTGAAAATACAGTCCCATAAGAGGGCTACAAGAAAAATTAATTCTATCCCAGAAAAAATCAGTATGGAATTTTGAAAACATCCACCTGCTAGAATCAAGTACAATAGAATCAAAAGGCCTAATCATTTTCTTATTTATCTGTCTTACAAACGATGTGATCAGATGACTGTGAGTTCACCTTTCTCCACTTCTGTCCATACAGGAAGTGTGATGTCCTCCTCGCGAACCCTTGTGTGAGGAACCAATTTTGATTTTTGTGTCAACTTTGTTTGACCAGAGGCATGTGGGAGATGGGCTGCACAGATGCCCTATGCAGGAGGCGACTAGGAGTTGGAGAGAAGCTCTCTCTCTGGATACACTTTGCCTAACATTTTCACCTCTCACATGGCCTGTTGGCAGCTTTAGAAGAACTCCCCATAGCAGAACATGACACCTTGTCCATGTGTTGCTTCAGAACCAGCATGAACAGTTTTGACAGTAATCAGAACTTTTTGCAGAAACTCAGAATTGGCAGAATCTGGTTTTGGTAAAGTCAGAATGCTGAAATGTTTGTGTTTAACATACCAAAAGTATCCCATACATAGAGAAGGACAGCACCTCTTGTACATAACCATTATTGTTGCCAGTTGTTTTAATTTATGCTAGAAAGATTTACCGGGTTGAGGGAGGTTCAGCCTCTGGGTGTGGTCTCTACCCCAACTGTTTCACACAATTCCAAGTTAAATCAAACTTCCTCTAAAAGGAAGAGAAGCAGAAGGCCTACTAGTAGAGTGTTGGAAACTCTATGAGTAAAGCCTCTTAAGTTTCCTTTTATATGGCAATCACTGGGAATGAAATTCAACTGCTTTTTTAACATGGAAGAAACTGAAGCAAATCTGTTTGCTTGGTATGAAATAACATAAGCATATTTCCAACCCTGAAACCATCTAAGGTTGTGGGACATAGGAGGAATGATCTACTGTAATGTAAGGTATGATTTATCTTCACAATTTTTCTATTTTATTTTTTTTAATACCTAAAACAATTTTGTTGCTGTATGGGCTGGGGTTTTGGTTTTTGGTTTTGTTGTTTTTGTGGGGTTTTTTGTTTGTTTGTTTTTTCATTTACACATGAGTAAATGTAGAAACAGCAAATTAAATAACAACTCCCTCTGAGAAGTAGTTTACAAGCAGTACTAGAGCTTTCTACAAGCAGTACTTGTCAGAGGAAGGTTTTCATTGTAAATTGCAAAAATACACATAAAATCATTTTAATCAAAGTCTTTTAGCAGTATGCACAAAGACAGCAGTAAGCTGTCATGTTAGTGATTTGTACTTAAAGTCCATAGGTTGTTATGTTTCTAGTTCAGGTAATGAAATTAAACAATTAAACAGAAAACTTTGCTATGTATTTTTTATATCCTTCCAGGACTACACACACACACAAACAAACATATTTGTATGTATACATATACATATATATATATACACACACACATATATATGTATATATAGATAGATATAGATATAGATATAGATATATGTATTTACGAAAAAAAATATTCTTTTGATATCCTGATAGGATGTATCAGTCAGACTTTTCCCTTTGCACTGATATTCATAAGAGATTTGTCTGCAAGGATTAGGATTTGTTCAGATGTGAGTAAGACAATTAAAGGCCTAGGCCACCTTCTAAACAAGAGAAGCTGTGATAAATGTCTTCTCCAGGAAATCACTCCATAATGCTTGAGGTCCAAGATATTCCTAACATATATCAAGTTGATTTTATAGCTGTCAGTAGTTTCCCACTTTCAGTAAGCTTACATCTGAATATCAAGCCATTGCCCAGGGTATTTGCTTTGACAGAACATCAGATTTAATGGATGCCTCTCAGTATTTCTGTTTGTTTTTCTGTATATTGATGTTTCTGCAATTGCATGATATAAAACTATTTTGCACTGAGTTTTTTTGTATACTTAAAACTTCTGTGGCTATCTATTAGATCACAACCACCCCCTGCCCCCAAAAAACCCAAAATCCAAGCTGAAAACTCCAAACCAACCCCAAATGCTTATACTTTAGAGTCAACTTGTGCTAACTCAGGTAAAATGCCTCCAGTCAGACCAGGAATTCTGAAGGTCCTTCACTTTATAATGGGGAAGTTCTGGCAGACAACCGATAGAAACTAAGACAGGACTGTGCTCACTCTAACACTGCATGGTCCAGCTGTTGTCTGACCCCGAATGATGTTCCACCAGACCACTTTATCACTCTCTTTCAGCAACAGGATCAGAGATACAAAGTAAAAAAAAAAAAAAAAGGCTTATGGGTTGAGATAAGGACAGGGTAAGATCTCTCACTAGTTACCATCACAGGTAAAACAAACTTGACTTGGGTCAAGTTAATTAATTTAATTTAATATCAATCAATTAACAGTAGTATTGAGGCTAATGAGAAATAAGCCCAAAACTTAAACCCCTTTTCCCTAACTCCTCTCTGCCTTTAGGGCACAACTTTACTCATGATCTCTCTACCTCCTCCCCACCAGTGCCACAAAGCAACAGGGACCAGGAGTTGCTGTAAGTTCATTCCATATTTTATCTACTTTTTTCTTGCTTCTCATGCTCTCTCCCTGCTCTGTTGTGGAGTTGCAGCCACAGGAGACAGTCCTTTATGAAATTCTTCAACATGGGCACTTCCACAGGCTGCAGTTCTTCACAAATTGCTCCATTGTGGGTCCTCTACCAGGCCACAGGTCTTGAGAGAAAACCTTCTGTATAGGCTTTCTGCATAGACTTTCCTCCACTGGATTGTGATTTCCATCAAGCCTGCTCCAGTGTGTACTCTTCATGGACTGCAGCTTCTTTCACTGGACCTTCTCTGGTGTAGGGTCTCCATGGGCTTCAGTGTGGATATGTGCTTCATTGGGACCCCCTCAGGCTGTAGGAGAATCTTTGCTTTGGCATCTGGAATACCTCCTCCGCCTCCTTCTTCAACGACCTTAGATCTGCATAGGGGTTTTATCACATTGTGTCCCACCTCTCCCCATCTGCTGCTGCACAGAGGTTATTTATCCTTTCTTAAATATGTTATCCCAGAGGCGCTACCAGTGTCCTGATGGGGTAAGGGTTTGGTAAGCCATGAAGCTGTTTTGGAGCCTCACTGACTCCACTGGCAAGTGGAGGCAGCTTCTGGATATTCTAACAGCAGCCAATGTCCTCCTCCCTCCCATAGCCCCAGCCCCACTTACAATACCAAAATCTTGCTGCATAACTCAATACAGCAACATGATAAGACCCAGGAGTTAATTTATACTCAGAAGAAACCCTGGTGGTACAATGTGATATTTCTCAGCACATGACCTTTCTGGGACGCCTGATGTAGAAGAAAATAATCAAACTCTGAAAATCTCAGAAATATTTCTGGAAGAAGTTGATGCACTACCTCCACAGAATCAAGGAGTTTTTTGAAGTTAAATCAAATATTGGTACAGAATATTTAACAATGATTTTTAAATTGTTTTCCTCCTGGATGAAAATTTTGTGGGTTTTTTTTTTCTTTCTCTTAAGAGAAATTATCTAAATTGAACATAAAAAACAGTCTGGGAAGTAGATGATAGGCACTGAATAGGCTGGTGAGCACATCCATTCTTTAAAGTCTTTTGACTGAAAACTTAGTCCAAGTCCCAAAAAACAGTGTATTAGGAAATTATGTATGTTAGTTGTGTAAAGTATTTTAATCCAGGAGAGGCAGGCATGATAATAAACTGCTACTCAGTCAAAATTATCTAATTTACTCTCTTTTTCCTTTTTTCTTTTAAATGAGATCCTGCTGATCCAACTGAAAAGTACAGAAGCACAGCATTATGTGACACCTACAAGACATGAATGGAAATAAAGGTTGGGTAAATGAGAGATCCTAGTTTGAATTAAAAATCTAAGTATTATATATAACTAAAGTAATGCTGGCAGGTGGTTTTGTAGAGTGGACACAGTAAGTCTGGCACAATTGCACTGAAATAGCCTTTCAGTAGCATGAAAATTAATAGACTAAAAGTATATTTCCCATTATAAAGTACTCAGTGACCTCTGTTGTTTCAAGATATATGGTGCTTGAGTAATTGCAAAATCACCAATAGTGATAGCTAAATTTAACAAGCAGAAATCTTCTCTTTACAATACTGAGAATGGTTCTATAGCTGTGACAGAGAATCTTACATAATATCAGGACAGACTGGTGCTCACATGCCCTTATAGCCTGTGGATATGCCTCTGTTTTCTCCCTGTTTTTCCACAGAAGCACACTTCCACATCTTTGTGGCTGTCAGGGAATTGGCGGTCTGGAAAAAATTTCCCTAATACCAGTAATGATAAGCATTGCATTACAGAATGGAGCATATCTTCCCCTCAGAGCTGAGCCCTCATTCTAACTTGGCCCGGGAGAATTTCCACCTGGGAAAGTTTAGTGCCTAGCAGGGCTAAATGAGGTATTTTTGCATAGGCTGAGGTGAGACAGACAGATGGCAGTTTGGTGGTAGTGCCAGGGCAAAGAATTAGTCAGTGAGTGCTGCTCAGCAAGCACATGGCTCACCCTTTGAAAAATTTAGAACTTTCATACTGACAAAATGGCTGAGAATACACTCTTTTTATTTACATGTAGAGACATACAATTGAGAAAACAAGAGTTTTGAAAACATTCCTGTTTCTATAACTTTTGATTAAATAAATCTATTTCTAGACTCCTTGGAGGACACTGTAAGTGCTATTTCTTCCAGGGCCCATTGCAGGGCAAACTGCAAAAGCTGCATTTCAGTTTTGCTCAGCTTTCTAGTCTCACCTGCAGATGAATTCTCCCTTGAAAAAAATTCAAATATTCCCTAGGCTTAGAGGCTTCTTTCATCGTGGAAGAAGGACTACAACACCTAGCACATCTTTCTTACTTTTAAAGTAATAACTGAAACCCAAATGTCTCTAGCAGTATTAAATTCTGCATATGACTATTTGTTTACTCTCTGTATATTGCATGGATATATTTGCATGTGTATATGAGACACACTGGTTTAAAAACACTTAAATTCTCATGGCTGTACCAATAAATTTTTCTCCCTAAAAAAATAATTTGTGCTATAAATTTGACAGCACACTCAAATGATACTGAGATATTTTTCAAGGCTGAAATTTTGTGCATTGTTCCTATAGAATCAATCTTCTTTCCATATTTATTAAAAAAAAAATTACAGCAGAAATGTTCAACACAGCATGAAGACAGCATAAAGGCTATATATTCTCTCTATATATTCTAGAATGTTTCATTGCATACCAAAGGAAAGGAAAATAGTCTTGTGTTGGGAGAGAAATACAGGGGTTTCTTACTGTGACTTTTTTTTTCTACAAGCTATGTATATATTTAGCATGGTCTAAACCACTAATTTTATTGCTTCATGGAAATCTTCAGCACAAGGAATCTTATTTCAAAAATTAAAAATTATGTTGTCATTTAGGGTTTAGTTGGGTTGTTGTTTTTTTTGTAATGTAAATTGAGGAAATTTATTGCCTTTTGCTTCTTGTATAGACATTTAAGGCTGGGTTCAAGTATTTATAAAAACATGGAATCAAATTATAAAAATGGATATATTTTATTAATTTATTTTTACTATTGTATGCATTTTAAATGCAGTCAGGCATGGCTTTGCAGTATAAATAGTCTGGGAATAAAACTGGGAATAAAGTTTAAACTGCAGCTCTGGGTTACTTTGCAAATTCTGACAACAGTTTTATTGCAAGCAGAATTCAGTGGGGAAAATAAAAAACAACCTAACACCATCCTGCCATATCTCTCACTGAAGAAAATCAATCAAATAAACCATGTTATCTCCCTGAAGATGGCACCATAGTAATTCTGCAGCTCTCAATGGATAAAGAGATCCAACCCACATCTGGCCAGTTCCTACTCTGTTCCTTCCCACCTTGATGGATTCCTAGATTCCAGGGAAGGCTTGTGTATTACTGGATATACACTACTTATAAAATAATAATATATGATTAACATTATTTATATATTTACTGGAATTAATGAAATAAATATAATTATAATTTAAATCATATATGAGCCTTCCTGTTTTTGTAATGGGAGTAACCAGTCCAGAGCAGGATGCATCATTATGATTGCATGTACACCAGCAGAAGGCATGGTCTCATGGGAACAGAGGGGATATTTTTGATGATGTTTACCTTGTTTTCTTTCAGTGCAGCTTTTGGCTTAAGGTGAGTCCTGACTACAAACTGGTGTTTTCTGCAGACTGGAAGTTCAAATTATTTACTCAAATATGCAAACATATACTTGGCAATATCCCAAAAATACATAGCTGTACTGAAGTTCAACTCAGATTATTCAAGGTTCAAAATTTAATTTTATGTCCTTGTTTCTTCTTGTGGATTCCAGAGTTCCCAGGGGAATTTCCTTGGTACTTTCCAAGGTTTCTGGAGGAAAAAATTATCAGTTATAAAAACTTTAGATGAACTGTAAAAAAAAACCTCCAAAATAAAAACAATGTAAGTTTCTGTTGCAACTTTTTTCCTTAAGAGAAAATATCATCTTAGATATGACTGATTGAAGATTGTATGCATAATAGAAAGTGGTCACACCACTTTATTTTATTTTTAGATTCCTGCATGTTTTGATTAAGTTTAACAGTTGAAGTATAGTGCTGAAATTTAAATGCCTTGTGTTTAGTATTTTGTGCAAAAAAATTATTTTACATTCATAGATTCCATCTCTGCTTCTTTACCCCACTCTAAATTAAAATTTAGTTATTTTCCTTATTGCTCTACTGCAGTGGTGGGGAGGGTGGTTTTAAGATTACATCTTCCCAGTTTGGTTTTCCTGATTCCATGTATGAAATTTGATATTATGTCTGGTGTTGAAACACGATTGTGTCACAGAATCAAACATCAAACCCTTTGTGTTGGAAGGGATCTTTAAAGATTATTTAGTTCCAATCATACAATCAGCAGGAAGTTCTTCAACCAGATCAAATTCTGTCCAATCTGGTCTGGACTGTTCCCTTAGTCACCATGTTTCTGGGCAAGGTCTCACCACAAGCACCTCCATTGTGGAAAAATCTAACTTATATCTAGTCTGAATAACCCACTTTTAGTTTAAAACCATTAACCCTTGTCCTATCACTATAGATCTTGATAAAAGATCTGTCCCATCTTTCTCTCAAGCCTCCTTTTAGCACTGGAAGGCCACCACAAGGTCTCTCCAGAGTCTGACCTGCTCCACACTGAGCAATCTCAACTCTCCCAGACCGTCTTCACTGGAGAGGTGCTCCAGACCTCTGGTTGTTTTTGTGGCATTCCTTTGGACCTGCTCAACAGATCCATGTGTCCCTTGTACTGAGGAACTCCAGAACTGCATCCCAGGGTGCCTCCAATCCTGATGTGACTGACTAGGTTAACGTGCATTGGAAACCAACACCCCTTTGACAGGGCTGTCTACTTCCTGGCTTAAGAAGTTACCCTGAGTGCAGTCCAAGAGTCTCCAGGGTTCTCTGCTGTGGCAACTCCAAGTGAATGTTCTTGCTAACACATTATTTGCCCTAGAGGTTTGTTTGAGGTATCATATATTAAGTACAGTTCATGTTTGAAGACTGTGGTTGTTGCAGGGAGAGCAGAGCAAGAAAAGACCAGAAGTAAATGCAGTGACATTTTATTATGGGCAAGTCTAAATGTGGTAGCATTGCATTCTGCTAGTTTAAAAAGTTGTTAGATTTGAAACCAGCCACCTCAGCTGTTTTTATAAATCATGATAGCTTAAACTGCTTCAACATGCTTTTGTATATTTAAGCTGAATTACCTACTGCTTAATTTCTGATAATTAAAAGATGTCATACTTAGAGAGTCATAACTATTTTCAGTGAAAAGCATTAAGATTGTCCTCAAAACTCTTTTTGCTTAGAAACAGATTTTTCCTCATTTTTCCTTTCAGCATGAGGGACCAGTTGTTTTCTAAAATTCTTTCTCTGTAAAAATGTTTTATAGCATGGAAGAATTGTTTGCATTTTTTTATACAATCCTGTATATTTCAGCTTACTAAAATATATGTATAGTCAAGAGCTTAGAGGATGTTCTGATACTGATACATCCCTGCTTTCTCATCATTTGGTAAGGAAGAAGCTGGCTTATACATTTTTTAAAGGTTAAAAAAACCCCACTTGGTCCTTCAGTGATTATCTCAGACGTAAAAGCCTATTATCCCCTAGCTGAAAATGCAAAAAGAATCTCAGGCATTAAAGAAGGTGCCTGTCCTTCCAAAAGACACAGTGCTCTTTGAAAAGGGTGCTCACCAGTAAAAAACTTCAAAGAGAAGCTTTACCCATAACATACAAAATTAGTGTCCTTCTTTTCCTTTTTAACACCTCTGAGTTTGATCTGAATTGGATCCCAAATATTTGAAAGTGCAATGAGGACAGACTGAAGGGTCAGGGAAATATTTTGAGGACAAAAGAAAGATCAGAAGCAAGCCATCAGGAAATCAGTAAGACTTGAAAAATCTTCCACATATCTGACTTGGGGGATGAACATAATATTTCTACAGTAGGGCAACAAAGCAGATGAACTAAAGTGTAAGGACTAACAAACAAAGAGTTGATACTCTGATATAGAACCAAACCAGTACTTTTTATAATTGTATACCATCCCCTTCTATTTATGACCAGCAATATGATGGGTGATAGAGAGACTATACCCAGTGAAGTAATTAGGTGATCCTTAATTTTCTACTGCTGCTGTGGGCAGGGACAATCAAGACCCCAAACTAAGTCAACAAGTAATTTTCTCATCTGGAAAAACAGCAGACTTTCATAGGGCAGTCAAGTGAAAAGGTATCTGTAGCTAAATAATATTAGTGACCTAAGCGCAGACTTAACAATAGCATTGCTACTCTCTGGAATGATTTGAGTAACAAGTTTCTTAAAACCTAAACCTTCCTCTTCAAGAAGTTCATTTGATTAATGATCAATTGTTGGATGTGACATCACTGTTACTGTTATACTATGGTCAAGACTTGGGGGTGATGGTTACTCTGTACAGAGAATGATTAGTATACAAAACTCCCAAATGTCTTATCCATACCATGTAAAAGTGGTTCTTAAGCAAAGAAGCATTAATGAAATAAGGGATGGCTGAGGTTAGAGAAGTTAATTGTCAGTTCTGGGCTCTGAATACAAATTTGCTTCTGGCCATGACAGCTGAGAACTGGATTCAGGAGAACAGAATTTCTGTTGTAGTCCTCCCCATTGTCCTCTGGATAAGTCTAGCATTCTGTCAGGATCAACTAAGAAAAGAAATGAACCGTCTGCTGATAGACCTTGTAGCTGTGCACATCTGAGTGTATTTGTGCAAGAGTCTGAAAGAAATCAGACTTGATGCTTTAGTGAGAAAATGGAGCAATATGTCAATTAAGGCTGTGGCTGTCATTCTGAACCATACTGGCAATAATCCAGGAATCCCGGACAAAGCTAAAAAATCACAACCTACTAACAGCATTTGTGAATGAATCCATAGTCATTGTTTTTGTTTATCTGTGACAAAGTTCAACAGAGTCAGCCATTCAAAAACTGCATAACAATGTAGACAGTTAACAATCCTAAATATCTGGATCTTGTTTTATAGAAGCATAAAAGGATATGAATATATATGGAACAATGAATGAATTTGGAGGAAATAATGAGACATGGTAAAGTGCTGGTACAGATTTAGAATACTTCCATTGGTTGTGGTGAAATATCTGAATGTACAGCAGGATAGTGGAGGACATTCTCAAAGGAATGTCTTTGATACAAATCATCAGGGAAAAGGCAGGTATCCCACTCTCATTCATTTATATTTATATCAAGTATCTAATTATTATTATTAATCTTCCAGATTATTATTACAGTAATTTCACGAGTATAAAGCGCACTTCTGAGTGTCAGCAAATTTCCGGTCTTTGTCCATATATAAAGCACTCTGGGGTATAAGGCGCACTTTCGATCGCAGCGAGGATGCTTGTGCAACAAAGTAACCAATTTGTAACAATCACGCAATCGCGGGTTTTACTGACAGGTACTCAATTCGTGAGCTTGGCTCGGCCTGTGGCTCGCACATCTGGGTTGGCAAATTTCCAAACTTTGTCCATATATAAGGCGCTCTGAGTATAAGGGGCACTTCTGGGTTGGGACCAAAATTTTAGTCAAAAGAGTGTGCCTTATATGTGCGAAATTACTGTACTCTTCCCAGCTTTTATGTGGTACTAAGCAGTTTAATATTCTTCTGAACTTAGTAGCAGAGGTTTTCAGTCATCTCAACATTTCCCCCTATACTCTTTTAGAACTCAGAATAATGGTACCTGTTTTATTAATTGCATAACCCTTCAAGTATTCAAATTTTCAGGTGACTTTTTTTTTCTCAGGCTCCCCATGGCAGGTCATGACTGTTAGAAATTGCTAATAATTTGTCTTTAAGCATTTTCCATGGATATACAGCAAGTTTAAGAATATCACTGCTCAAGCCAGCTTTGGTCCTGTATCTGGCCTAAGAGTGCCTCTTGGAGGGATTATGAGAGTATTGAATACACTATCAAGGGACTATATTAGGAAAATCAACAGCTGCAGTGACACATATATCCAAATGAGTACTTTTGTCACAGAAGCTACGTGACCTTTAGGGCAGTGTAGCTGTGGAGATTGCAGAGCTTTTAAAAAACAAGTAAACAATCCCACAGAAAGCCTAAGATAAAATGAAGGAAATCTGTTGGGTTAAACAAAGACATGAATCTTCTGATGGATGTCTGCATAACAGATTGGTGTCTCTCCCTGTTATTGACCCAAGTTTCTTTCCCATAGCAAGAATGAATCCTACTACTATTTGTTTCCCAGAATTTTTTCTTTATCTTGCAGGTGAAGTTAGGCGAAATCAATTTTATGGTATTTCATCAAAACCTGCTAGTGAAAAAAGGTTTTTGGAAGTTTGACCATACCTTAGAAGAAGCCTGCAGTTCCAAGGTTTGATGTATTCTGAGCTTCCTGTTCACTATTCAGCAACTAATTATATATTATATTGCAATAAATAAGTTGCAAAGTAAAGACACAATAGAATAATTAATAATGCAGAAGAAATTGTGTCTTCTAGTCTTCAGCCATTATTTAATCCTGGTGTAACTCTCAGGACTTCCTGCAAAAAAAACATACATATATATTTGAACATGTTGAAAGAATTAATTTTATACTAAGTTTCAAAAAGACAGTGTAGATTCCTTTTATATTTTTTCCACATTCTGTAGTTTCTCTGCCTTGTCTGCAAAAACCAGAAAATGAAAAATGAGAAATTGACTTCCAAAATTCTTACTGTAGTGAAAAAAAAGAAACACATGCTCCTTTGAAGAAAGTATTGGTATCGTACAATGGTTATAGGTGTGGGTCTATCAGGTTTATAACTTTTAGAAAGATAAAAAAATGTATAAGCAATAAAAAATGATTGAAGGTTAAAGTGAATCTGTAAATACTTAAAAGTCTATAGGGTATTTTTTTCCTTGTCCTACATGCTCCTGGTCTTGGGTTAGATGGAGTACGTTTAAGGCAAAAAATAATTGTCATGAGATATAATGACTGTCTTTTAAAGAGGATTTCATGGTTGTGGGAAGTTAAAGGGATCCCCTGTTTCTGATATTTTTTTTATAATATTATATACACCCTTCCTTTGCTTTTGAAACCTGTAGTACTGTCTCCTATGGAAACCTATTATGAGTGGAAAATTGAAATGTTGGAAAAAACATTTTAAATTGCAAAAAACAGTGAGTTGCATGTCACAGAAGAGACACATCTTCCTTGATAAGTGACTCAAATGCTGGCATCTGTGTAATTTTTACTAATAGAGTTACAAATGAAAATACATAATTTTTACCCTCCAAGAAGACCTATGACTCTTTGCATCTCAAATTAAACACAGAAAAAAATGCTATTAATATGACAAATATAAATCCTTGTTTAAAGAAAACATTAAGGAAAGAAACTAAACCATGGTTTTAAAGCACAGCCTTTGAAGTAAAGGTTGAATTTATAAGTGATTTTTCTGTTTCTGTTAATGAAGTATGTATGCATAGAAGAAAGAATTAAAATGTATAATTGAAACAGAAAATATTGCTTTGTCGTTAGCTGTAAACAAACATTCATTACCTCTGATAAGGGAAGTTGAGACTTTATTCAATTAAACTATCAGTAGAGAATGAGAAATTTCACATGCCTGTGCTGAGAATGACCATTCCTTGTTCTGTCAAGAACTTTTTGATCTCATGTGGGAATGAAGGCTATTTTTAAAGTCATTTCTGTGCTGTCAGACAGCACACGAATAACCTCATCTTCACATTTCTTTTCATTTTGTATAAAAATGATATTTCATCAAAAATACTGACAAAGCAGACAAAAGACAAGTCCTGACTTTTCCTCATTCCCAGACAGGTCTTTGATAAATATTTCAGGTTTGTGAGCACAGTATCTTGCTGAAAAACTCTCTTTTTGCCAAGTACCTTTAACATTTCATTAACTTCACATACCTATTTAAATTATGCATGCCTTTAAGTACATACACGTATTTGTGTACCTAGATATCTGGGTAGATTACAGGTTACTGGGAATCCAGCTTTCCTGGCAAAAAGTGATCTTTCAAAATGCTGGATGATTTTCTTGATGGCTCAGAGATATGTTGATGTTCTTAGCAGAATATTAAATGAATTAAATAAGATTGCATGGTGGTACCTCACAATAGGTGAGAACAGTTTTGTGTAATGTCAAGAGTGAAAATAGAATCTCAGATACAAAATGGGCAATGTTGCTGTTTTCAGCAACTTTCTTTGTCTTTTCTAACATATCCTGAACACTTTTTAATTTGAATATTTGTGGAAGTTCTTATCTGAACATTTTTTTTTTTACCCAATTTCAAAAATTTAGGCTTGTGTTGATTGTACAAACATAAATAAAAAAAATACTGGACATTCAGTATTTTGCCGGTGTTCTTGTATGTTTTCCCTGTAGATTTAATTTTTATCTCTCTTTCTAATTGTGCATAGTTATTAAAACTGTCTAAGAATTTCAATTCCTTGTCCTCGTGCTTCAGTGGGGTTTCTTACCTGTAAGAAAGACCTTGCTTGGTTCACCATTTCATGAGAACATTTTTCCATATCTTAGCAGAATATTTTTCTGTGTCTTAGCAGCCTGGGCTATTCTGAATTTAAAAGTAATAAAGTTAAGACATGTTCTCTTTGTATTCTGTGGCACAGATTATTAGGTAAATATCCTCATATCCTCAGGTAAATCAACTCTGCTGTAAATGAGAAATCATTGAAAAGAAGCACGCTTCCTCAAATTCTGATTGTTTTTTCAGCAACAGTGAAAAATTTATCTTCGTTCACATCGAGTTCATGCATGTTTAAGCAGGGTAACTTCTTGGTAGCTCAGCACAACATTTTTAATATTCTTTAATATATAGTGAGGGTGGACACATGCAGACTCCATTATGGATTTTTGAAAATCAGCAATAAATTACCTTGCATATTTTCATCCCAGAGCAACTAAATCACAGTATCCCAGAATCACATAATCTTCCGAATTGGAAGGGACCCTCAAGGACCATTGAGTCCAACTCCTGGCCCTGCCCAGGACATGCGCAAGAATCAGATCATGCTCCTGAAAGAATTGTCAAGACAATCCTTGAAATCTGTCAGAGTGCTGAGACAACTTTCTTGGGGAGCCCGTTCTCTACTTCCCTTTCTCTAATAAACTCAAAAGCATTTCACATTGTTTCATATTTCTCATTGTAGAATACAATGAACTTTGAACATATAATTTTCTTACAGTCTCTGCAACAATATCTGTTGACAAACATCTATCCCTATTTGTCTTGATGATATACTTTATAGGAGGATATATTGTGTTTTCAAAGTTATTTATTAGGACATGCTCCACCAAGCTGCACTGTTGTGGTTAATTGTAAGTATAAATATTTTTGTTATTTCTTACATTCTGAGCACAAATTGATGAAGTATTTTGCTTAGCCTGGATAGAAGATGATTAATTATTAATCTGCTCACCACACTGACCAATTAACAAAAGCCTTAATAACTTCCCTAGTTCTGTCTTTCAAAGCTTGTCCAAATATTTGCAGGGGGTTTTGCCAGTCTAATGACGGCAGTAAAATGAGGGCTCTGATATCCGTTGTTACCTAAAGTACTTTTCTTGCATTGAAAACATTCAAATTATGTATAATTTAGCAGTGTGTGTGAATGAAAATTGCAACTTCCTGTATTTCTTTGCCTAAAACTTCTCGTAATCTATACCAAAATCTTCTAGTATCTTTCTTTCAAATATTTTTACCAACACTTCAATAGGTTTTGGGTGGGTTGTTTGTTTGTTTGGATGGGTTATTTTGCTTTTTTTTGTTCCAAAAATATTTAGAGAAAGAAAAAATTATTTTGGATTATGGTTGTTCACCTTTATTTAATCTAACCCTGGCTCAAAACAGCAGCCCACATTAGACATACAGATAGAAAAAAGGTTTAGACTGAAAGCAAAATGGGAGATTTTGCAGATTGGGTTGTTCAAATAAAAGAACAAAAAACAACCAGCCAAAAGTTACAGATACTAATTACTCCTGAATCCAATGGAAGGCAGAAATAGTGTTATCAGACTCCCTTAATTAAGAAAATCTGTCTCTGTTTAAAAAGGATGTTTAAAAAGTTATTTTTAAGCTGCTTGCCATGGAGCATTTTCTAAGGATAGCAAAGGATAACCACTCAGTTGTAGCCTGATTCAATGTAGAAAAGGCATTATGATGAAGTATACAAGCAAAATTACTTGCATAGGCTGGGCAGGCATGGGGCATGAGAGCAAGGAAAAAGAGTTAATGGTTGCTTTTCAGAGAAGGCTTTTCCTGTAGATGAATGATGAAAAAAATTTTGAATACTGGGCATCCACTCAGACCAGTATGCTCACATTTTTCTCATATCAGAAATGCTAAAATTATTCTAAAATTTGTACATTTATGTCTTCCAGCTAAATACTTTACAGAACAAGACAGATATTGAAATCACATATTCCACAGAGTACCTTCTAAGGTGCAGTAATCATATTTTAAAATACAATGCTGTTTCAAAAGTATGGTATAAAGGAGACCTGTCACATTACACATTTAATTCAGAATCAGTTTTCCTAGGCAGTGTAAGCTTGTCATAAACTACAAATCAGACCTGAAATGAAAAGGAAATACTCAGGAAGAAAATTTTATAGAGCACGTCTACAGGCTGTCGCAATCGTAACTATAATTGCATACATTCAATAATGTAAACAGGACATGAAGAATCTTTGTTGTTAGGAAAGATTCTGGAGGACCATCCAGTAAGAAACAATCATCTCAACATGAGTTTGTGTCTGGGTAACTGCTTTCTTCAAGTTCTTCCAGCCTGTATAACTTTCTTTTCGCTTAAGTGCCAATCAAAATGTATGAGTGGGTCAGAAATCTAAAACTGTGTAGTGGGTTTGACATAGTAGCAGACTGTACTGAGACCGTGTGCCTCTGTGGGAGAACAAATTGCTGCAAAACTGCCCCAGGCTCCTAAGTGTGCAAAGTGCACACAGTCCATGAGCACACCACTCCCTCTCCCACCCTTCTGTCAAGCAGGCAGATAGTGTGGGCTGAGTGGTTGTCCTGAATGTCATTACACCTCCCACAGATCCCCGCAGTGTCAGGATTTATTTTTTCCTTTGTTCTACACAAATTCAATAAATTATAAATGATGTGACAGTAAACGGACTGCATGAGTTCTTTCAATTATTTTGATTCAGTTAGTTTCTTTCCATGTCCTGCTCTTCTGTGTACTAGCGTAGTAATATTGACATGCTCGTACCAGTAAAACTAAGTAGGACTTTGAAGTAAAATTTTAATAACTTTATGGATTTTTAAACTCTATCCATAAAACACCACATTTTTTTCACCCTGTTAAGTAACAGGGTAATTAAGGATTTTCAGCAACGCTTTGCTGGTAACTGGTTTTTAAAAGTGAGATGAATTAGATACCAAATGCATTCAAAATCTTTGTCTTCTTTGGAGATGGCAATCTTTGCAAAGGGAAAATCTCAGTAATGAGTCATTACATCTACAAACAAAATTTTTATTTTTATCAGCAATTTCACCTATGAAATGTAAACTTAGGTTGTACAGCTAACTTCAATAATACTTTTATTAATATTACTACAAATCTCATTCTTCTGAATACAATTATTTGAAATCAGTGTACAATATGTCAAATTTCTTCTTTAAAGATTTCTACATCAATGAAGTACCAGTAAACTGCTTGTGTTGGTTCTATTTCCCATTCTGCATTTAGTACTTTAAAAATCTCATTGATTTATGTGCAGAAAGAATCACCGTAAATGCTGTTGCATTTTTCAGAAAGTGCATTAACATACACAGGTTTTTAATTCATTAATAAAAGATCCTGGATGTATTTTCTTTTCATATGGGAAGAGAAGAGTGAGAAGGAATGATTACTTTTCATACATTTCAAGAAAGCAGTAAAACACCTTTAGAAAGAAAATTTGTTGCTCAAACATTTCAGTGAAAAAATAAGTGGATTATTATTATATTAAGAAGAAAAAAAAGGAAAGCAAATGAGATTTTTAATGGGTGGAGAGAAGTGTGTTTCAGCTATAAAATGTTGTGTGCTGCAAGCACTGGATGCACAAGCCTTGGAGAAACTTGTAATACTTTTTGAAACATATATCGCATCAGAAACCACTGGCTCAGAGGCCATGCACCTGAAGTCACAGTAATCATTGCTGTGCTTGATGCTGCTACCACAGCCTATTCTAGGTATGACAGCTTTTTACCTTCATGAACAATCTGTCACATCAGTGGAAAAAATCAAGCTTGTGAAGAAAATGTTTGGATTTTTTCTTCTTCTTTTTTTTTTTTTTCCTTATGAGAGTAAGCAATCTGCTGTCAGTGTAATTTCACCAGTACTGTCCTTGTCACTCTAGGGGAAAGTGCTGTTGACTCCAGGTATATCCTGGCATTCTTAAATTTTATCTCAACATCTGTATAATCTGTGTTAGAAAGGCTTTATTGCCTATGCAGAAAAATATACTTTCCTGAACAGAGGTTAAAAATGACAAACCTGCAGTTTTGTGAGTCCTTTGAACAAAATGAATTTTTAAATAGTTAAAGCTGCACAGGTTCTAGAGTGTAAATATACACTAAATAAATTACAGCTCCAGAAAAAAACAGACAAAAGTAGGGGGCCAAAATTTATACCATTTCAATAGCAATACCTATTCCCATACATGCTGCAGAAGTACCTGAATTTAAATTATACGACTAAATGGAATTAAATTTTTGCACAAAAAATTTGCAAAAAAATTATCAGGATTTCTATTTTTTTCTTTTGATCAACAAGTCAACAAAATTTAGCAATTTTGAGATTCCGATCCCTAACTGTAGTTTTGCATAAACTGGTTGGAATATTGGAAATTATATCATTTATTTATACAGTGAGTGGACAAATGTTGTGGAAATAAGCCAGAATGTTTCACTTCATTTCTCCATTACTTTTGTTTCCAACACAACAGAGAACAGTAAATTATAAAAAATTTGTTTGAGGTCTTGCTTCCTTCTTTATTTTATTTTGTTTTGCTGTTTTCCTTTGAATAAGAGATTTTTTGGAGTTTATCATATTAACTTAAATTCTGAAATATCTGCAAAAAAACAAGATAAGAAAACTTTATCAGAAGTTATTTCTCAGCTTTTGTAATTAAATTGTAAATAAAATTCTGTATTATTCTGTCTTTTAGACAATCATGCAGACTTACAGTGACATAATGTCTAATAATGACAATTTATAAATAATTTTTTTTCCTGGGTAGATAACTGATCAGCAAAGTAGTGTGTCAGTACACAAAATTTGTGTATAAACTGGAAAGCCATAGGAAATAAATGCTGCATTTGAGTATAATTTCTCTAGAATAGTCTTGAAAATCTCCCATGACATTCTGTGTTGTACTCACTATCCACAGACTCTTAGAATTACCCTGGGATTTTACATTACTCAGGTATGTGCAGTGATTCTGTTAATACGAACCTTAAATGGCTTTTTACAACCTGGCTCTTCATATATTACTGAATGTCCCCATTATATTGCACATGTAGGTTTTAATCCTTTCTAAAAATTAAATTGAAGGATTTTTGCGAGCACTTGCATTATTCTGTTACTGAAACATAATTGATGCATGAAGCAGATGTTAGCAGCAACAGCAGCAGCAGCAGATGCTGTGTGCTGGGAGATGTGTGAGACTTGTGAGGTCCACAGGGAGTATCTGAGGGGATTTCTGGGTTCCTGTCTCCCTTAATTTGTGTGTGTAGGTACAAATTGGCAGCTGAAAGGTCTCACAAGAAAGGTGGGTGACAGATGGGCAGTGTCCCCATTGCCAGTTTTAATGGTGGGAAGCTACATTTAACCTGCCCAGATGGATCACCAGCAAACAGGGCAGGCATGGGAAATGGACAGCAGGAACTGGAGTCCTGTGCCCAGTCTGAGATTTCAGACATCATATGAATCACAGAAACAAGATGGGAAAAGGCACATGTTGGATGTCTATGATGGATAGCTATAAAATCTTTTGGAAAGATAAGAAGGGAAGAAGAGGAGTTGGAGTTGTGCTTTATGTAAGAAGTAGTGTAGAGGTATGGAGGTATAGAGATCATGAAAGTTCTTGGGATCAAAGCTGAAACGATTATCACTATGAGGGAATTTTTTGTTTGGTTCCTGTTACTGACCTCCCAGTCTGAGTGACAAGGCCGACTAAATATTCCTTTAACTGCTCAAAAAAAATTCTTGGGTCAACAGAACTTTGCCCTCATGACCGATTTCAGTTACCTTGACATTGTTTGGTAAAAACACATAGCTCTTTCAATTGTAAGATGTTCACCAGATTAATTGAACTGTTTTCTGATACAAACACTGGAAATGCAGATTAAGAACAAAGCTTTGCTGGATTTACTGCTCATAAACTAAGCAAATTTAACATGACAACATAACTCCAAATGGAAATCCTGGATACACCAACCACAACATTGTGGATTTTAAAATTGTACTGAGCACACTAAAAATCAGTAGTAGAGCAGACACCCTGGTTTTAGAAGAGAGAACCTCAGTATCCTAAGACACCAGCTGTGAAGGAGTCCACTGGAAGCAACCATGGAGGTCAAAGTAGCTTGTGTGTGCGGAGAGTTATTCAAGAGCAGCCTCCAGAAGACAAAAAGGGATGTTGCAAGGAGGTTGAAGGTTCTTTCTTCACTAGGAATCAGATGGTGAAGATCAGGTGAATTTGGTGTGAGTTGCACTGGAAGAGGTTTCATCTCAAATAATTTTTTTTTACAGTAAGGTCAATCATTCAGTGGAACATGCTCCCCAAGGGACACAATAAAGCCTCCATTGCTGGACGTTTTCAAGATGTGGTGGAACGGAGATAGATAGATAGATAGATAGATAGATAGATAGATAGATAGATAGATAGATAGATAGATAGAAAATGTGACCCAAGCTCCTTTTCCTGTGAAAAATTGGACTAGATGATTATTTGAGGTCACTTCCAACCAGATGTGTTGTATATTTCTATGTACATCCCATTCCTCTGTTTTCAAGGGAGAGAAATGTGGTACTGAACTTTTGTTGTTTTATAGGATATGTTAAAAAATGCATAATTATTCCAACATACAAATTTCTATTTTTTATATCTTTAAATAACATATCAATTTGCCAGATTAGATCTACTTTTGTATTATATTTAAGTCTGATTTGGATACTTTCTTGGAATCTGAGCATGTGAGAAAGTGAAAGCAATCACTGTAAATAAATGTAATTTACTTATTTAGTCCTCTGTAGGGTTTCCTCTGCCTCAAAGTCAGTTAAATGGATGTTTAATAGAATTAATATGGGGGAATCAGTACAAGAATCCATATTAATGGACCCTCTCCTCATTGTTTTGGTGAGTTTTTTAGGAGATAAGAACATCTGTGTTTTTCTCAGTGATTAACTAATTAAGTAATTGAATCATTTTGAAGACTTTGATAAAACAAAATTTAACACTTATTTTTTATGTGTTGTTTCATCAGCTGAAACAGTCATAAACAGAAATAACCAAACTTATCCCAGCATATCCAATCATGCTTCCTCCATCTTACAGAGAAAAATTCCTCCTCACTGGGAAATGGAGTAATCTAGGCTTACGTTTTGAATCTACAACTCACCACTAGCTAAAATACACATATTCTTGTCTAGGAAGCAGGACAAATGTCTTTTAGGCATACATTCCTCACTATTTCCTAATGATTCTAATATTTTTTCTTCTATTCAAGATATTCTTGTTCAATATGCACTATACATTTCTGAAAATATATGAACATAACAATTTCTCATACACTGGAACATTTACAACACAACCTGGTAAAAATATGTATGCAACAAATGCATACTACTAAAAAAATTTACTTGGAAAATAAAATGTTATATGCATATGAATCTGCTGTGGATATTGCTGCAATTAGCATTTTCCCATAAAAGTTGTAACCCAGGGAAGTTAATTGGAAATTATGCATATTCACCCTTATAAATATTTAAAGAAAGACACATTATGGAACGGTTTCATTGCTTTTGGAAAAATTAATTTTTATATCTATAAACAACGAATGCGTAGAGAAGCACTTTCAATGCCAGAAAAACTCTCATATTTATTACTTTCCCAGTAGTTTGCTGGATTTTTGATGGCAGTCCCTACCAAGACATGAGAAATTTTAGATTTCAGCAGCATCTTTATCAAAACGGCAACATAAGATACTCTCCATTCATTTCTTCATAAGCTCAATTATTATTTTTTATATTCAGACTTAATAATTAAGGTTATTAATCAAAGCATTCCTAATTCTGAAAATGGAGGTCTTGGAATCTGAGAAGCAGTTCCATATATCTTGCTTGTGCAGATTGTCATGCAGTCTTTAAACACACAGTCTTTAGACACACAATCCAGCAATGAATGGGCCCCTTTAGTGCTTCCAGGCTGCCCTAGCTCAAAAATATATCAGAATTGCTGAATCCTAGAGGATATTACCTATATGTTTCAGGTCAACTTGCTGAATAACCCAGAGTTTATGAATTAATGTGCCAAACTGCTTCCGTCTGGTGGGACAATCAAGAAGAAGAAATGATGTTTCAGCTGAAGCAGCTGAGCAATTTTTGGTGGCAGTTCTGCTACAGGGCTTCTATGGGATCCTTGACAAATGATTAAAACTGGGCTTTGTGGCGTACATCACATGTAGTTTGCTCTGCTCCAGGAGATGATTTGTAGAAGTGTTTACTAAAGAAAGCCACAAAGTGGCTAAAAAATATAAGTAACCTGAAAATCAAAGCACAGATCATCAAAAGATGAAAGGTGCATTAAACAATACTGAGCTTTACACAGGGGAGGAGAGACCACTACCAACATTCTGACATACACATGCTTGCAATTTGGATATGCACCTACCTGTCTGCCAGCATTCTGTGCATTTTTAGTTTTGAAGCCAAATTAATATTTTTAATCCTGAGAACAAAAATTAAATATAGGTGCCCAACAACTATCAGGAAATTTTCATTGCTTAGAGCAGTAGGCAAAACAAAACAGAATAATTTTTGAAGCCTGGGTTCATAAAGTCATGGAAGCTGAAAATACCCACCAAATTCTTACTGGTATCAGTCTCAGTTATATAGAGTCCCATACTTTTATCTTCATTCCCTCAAAGTTCAAGTGAGTCCAAATAATGCCCAACATCATCAGGATTAAATATGGATTTCCCTCATCAGATTTTCAAATGGAAGTATTGTGTAAAGTTTCATGCCTGGGCAAATTTAAACTACAGCATTATATCGTCTAAAATCCACTCATGGATTTTTGTGAAAATTGGGTAGTGTCCTATTCTGCTGCAAAGACAGAAGTATGCATCTTTAATGTCTCAGAACAGCCAATTTTCTACACCTGAGAAGTAATTTGTGTATTTATTTAAAACACTGAAAGACAGAAAATGCTGGTTCTGTGGGGCCATCTCAGTCTGATTTAAACAGAAATAAAGTGATTGTGTCCCCTTGAAAGGACAGTAACTGTATAACTTCACAATATCTCTGAGTCCAATCACCTCCCCAGCCCAACTGTATCACTTCTCAGAGCTCAATTTCTCATTGCTCTGTGTGGAAGAAACATTCTCACATTTCTGTGAGATCTCACATTTCTGTAAGACCAATCCAATTTTGACCAATCCAATTTTAACTTCTCTTTACAAACTTCAGTTGAAACCAAGATGTTCAACTATGCCGTAGCTTGTGCATGACAAGCCCTCATCTAACTGCGTTAGTTCCAGTAATTTGTGATTTGGACATTGTTCTTGACCTGTTCTGATGTTTCATGCACAGCAGCCAGCAGGGTGATGGGAAGGCCATTTCAACATTATTGCTCAAATTCTAGATAGCAGAGTTTATATTCAGTGTTGCTTCAACACCAAGGAGTTCATTCCACTGTGATGCACCATGTCATTTCTAAATTCACCAAAGCTCTATATTGCAGTAAATAATAGTGTTCCCTAAATAAAAGCAAACAAACAAACAAACAAACAATTAAGTTCTCATATGGGTGGGTCTATTCCCTTAATAAATGGCAACACTAACTTCTCAAATGCAACAATGAGATCAATTCCTAATATGGACAGTCAGATCTCAAATGATATAAAGATGCTGGGGAATTAAAGAAATATCACCATAGTGCTATTTCATACTTGTTCTACTCTTACAAAGAATGTGAAAAGAATGTGTTCTGATAATGTACTACACCTTAAAAGTAATTATGTGTCTACTAAGTGCTTTATTTTGTTTATGCTCTGACAACCTGTGAAATTCCCTCATCTATCAATGTCACACCACAAAGCAAGCATGAGGCTTATCTAATGAATCATAATTACTTTCTTATAGAAAAAATAGTAAATCTGCATGTCATCAATTAAGCTAAGGTAAGTTAATCCACGATTAATTAAATTAACTTTACCAATTAAGACAGAGTTGGAAATTATATAAGTTGAAAATCACATGTTGTAAATATATGGTGCAATCATAATGAACAATTAGTGTACGATAGAGTTTGATTAGGGTGATTAAAATCAATCTATAGTCACAGCAGAAACGTTTAATTGAGGATGAAGGTAGATGAAGACAGGATAATCAACACACAGCTAGAAAGGTTTGCCAGCTATCTTCAATCTATCTGTACCAAAAAATATGTAATCAGTAAATGTGTGGCAATTCGCATCTGTAAATTTCTGTATTCTAGGATAGTAGGGCACATTGAAAGCATTGAAGTGAAAACCTAAAAGCAATCCAGGTGTAGCTTGTTGATTCGGTTTACACAAAATTAAAGTGTGAGTGGGAACAAATTATTTCTGCACATGCAGAAATTTATGCATTTGGCTTATACAGATGCATGCTAGAGAAACTGAAAATTAACCTTTTTCAAGAAGACCAGGCAATTGATTCAGAAGCTAAAATGGAAGGTATTTTGCATCCTGTATTACATCTCAGTGTTTCAATGCTTCTGTTATTTCTTAACAAGGAAAACACAACTCATACACCAATTTTTTTCCCAGTTAAAGCCTATCTTCCTTATTACTAGATGCATTTAAAAAATAAAATCAATAATAATGAAATCTGTTATTCAGAAAGCTCACATTCAAAACAGTTTTATAGGTTGTAAAGGATAAAGGAAAAAAACAAACTTACTACAATAGTGACAAAAAGGCAAACACTCAGGCCATAGTTTCAGTATAAACATCGTAATATCTAACAAATATGCTCAATTCATGTCAATGAAATCTATTTTCACGTCTTAAAACTTGACCATGAAAACAATAAGAATTTTGCAGCCATCTTTGACCTTGGGGTATGCAGTTGTGTAGCTTTTCACCTTTCTCAAGATGGAAAGAGTGAAGCTGCTTTGACTCCTGCTCAACCAAGCACTTCAGCCTGTCCTTCTGCAAGAAGATTAAACTAGAAGAGTAAGGACCAGACAGTTCTACTTAAAGCTATTTTCCCTGAGAACAGGTGAAGATCCAGATTCAGAGTCCATTCATACATGAAATATTTCCTTCAGTCTCATGGTTCAATTCTTGTTTACTGCTCTCTACTACTCTTTCAGCTTTCTACTTGAACCTAGCTGGTTGCCTTCAACATAATTTACTACCTCCTTTTATCCACTCTCTCAATTCCTTACTTTCTTCTTTCATCATAGCACCTTGCTATTTATTGTTGGAATTTATGGAAGTAAAGGCTGGACTCAAGTTCACAGTTAAAATATTTTTGTTGAAACAAAAAAGGTGCAGCTGCCAGCTCAATGTTTGAGTAATTTGTGCTCCAGACTTTTCCAAAGCCATGTGGAAGGCAAGGCAGAGCTGAAGCTGTCCCAGTGACAATAACATTCATGTTATGTCCTTTCCACAACCAACCCTTCAGTACCACATTGTTGTATTATGCTTTCCAGAAAACAGAAGAGTTGGGAAAATAGGAATTAATACAGTCATTTTTCCTGTTTTGTTTGAGTAGTTTCTTACCTTTTCCTGTTTCTTTATCCACCCCTTCCCACCTCACAGATAATCTGTGTGCAGCTTTTTTCTGCTGTGATGCCTGGGTCAGCAACGCTAGAGTGGAAAGGCAGAGCTTCAAGGGAAAGTTTGGACTCAGTCTAATATCCACTCACAGGTACAAAAAAAGAGAAATAAAATCTTTAAAAACCACATCTTATGCATTGTCTACTACTACTATAATAATAATAATAATAGTAATAATAATAATAATAATAATAATAATAGAATTAGTTGTAATGGTAGTAGCAGTAGTAGTAGCAGTAGCAGCAGCAGCAGCAGCAGCAGTAGTAGTAGTAGTAGTAATAGTAGTAGTAGCACCATTGCCACTCCCTGAGAGAAAATTTTATTTAGTTTTTTATTGTTTCTCTGCTGCTTCACAACTGATATTTTGCATGGTTTTTAATCCTCCTAAGCGGCCCTAGGTGGTAGCACAGAAACTCCCTTCTTCCTGTCCTCTGCAGCACAAAAACTAAAACACATCAAAATAAGTTTGTACATGTGCTTTATTGTCTTGACCTACATGCTGCTATATCAGTATATTAGTATTTGAGGTGCAAGAATGTCTAGAGTCACAAAGATACAAACTGAGCTGTCACTTGCAATCCAGGTTTGCAGATCTGCCTAACCATGAAAAGCCTAATTTGAGATTATTATGTTTCAATCTGATATGTAGTCATCCTGACATATAAATGTATCGTAAAATTTGAATTAAGAATTGACAGTGTGACAGCAGAATATTTATAAGCCAGGTTTTCATGCTTTTTCCAGGATTATATCTGTCACAAGACATTAGGAAACTATTTTAGTTGTATCTTTCATTTCAAATGATGTATACTTAATGATAAAATATTTGGGTATGCCGTGGTATTTTGATAGTTTAAAAGACCTTGAGATTTCATGGCTTGAAAGTTTATGCTAAGAACAGCCATTAATTTTAATTTATTTTTCAAAGGCTGAAGTGATCAAAACATATGGTGAAGCCATTTGTTTCACATCATACATAAACACATAAAAAGAAAAAAGAAAGCAGCTCTGAAGTGCTGCTGTGGTTATTTTTTTTAAACTATCCCCCAAAAATATCTGAAGTTCAGGGTTGTTTCAGGTACTGAGAGTGATTAAAATATGACCTTAAATTCACCAATTTTTGCTTTACTACCTAAATTTTGAAAATAAAATCTTCCACTTGATAATCCACCATTAAAGAAGTCATCAGAGTTATGAGAATTTTTGAGGCCTCTTACTATCTTTTCATTCCAGAAAAAAAGCTGTAAATCTCAGAAATCAAGGTGACATTTAGAAAAGATTAGGGATTGCTAAAACTTTGATGTCATGTTAGCTGCCATTAAAGATTATTTATTTGGTATTTAGAGATTTAATGATAAAAAGAAAATACTCGTCCTGTATTAGATCTAAGAACACAGGCTTTATTTTATGCTACATTTTTCACTCATGTCAAATTTTCTAAATCATCCCCATCAACATACACTGATTTACTAGAACTTGTATGTTCAAAAAGATGGAGTATTTGTAGTGTAAACCTTGGTTTGATGGCTAAATAAAGTCTACATCAATGTTTGTATGTATTTTGGTGACAGCAAGCAATTCCTTAACGATGAAATATTTTTAACACTCACTTTCTAATAGCAGGTTTTCAAAATGTTTTTTAATTGATTTAGTTCTCATGCTTCATTTTTAAAAATTTTTTCATTTGGTATTATCATTTGAGTTCTAATATTCCTTTAAAAGTTGTCTTAACAAAAATACTAAATAAAAATAAATAAAGGGCAATGCATTTATTAACAGGAGCAATTGTAAGACATTTAAAGTAGATAAATATTTGGTTTGTTCTTTTGAAAAAGAGTGGTTTGACTTCACAATGTGCTGGTACATCTGAGCATTCCAGTACTTAGAGGGGTGTTGCAAAGGGATTGGAGACTCTTCAGGAGTCACATGGGGAAAGCCAGGAGCAATGGGTACAAGTTGCACTGGAAGAGGTTTTTTCTCAACATATGAAATAACTATTTGCATTAAGAGCAATTATTCACTGGAATACTCTCCCCGTAGGATGAAAGTCCCCATTATTGGAGGTTCTCAAGCTGGAACTTGCCAGAATTCTAGATAAATTTCATCTAGAATCCTTTTCCTATGAAAGGCTGAACCAGATGATCTTGCAACTCCCTTTTAACCTGAGCTATTTTACTGTTCTATGATATGACTATATGAATAATTATTCAAATGATGCAAAGTTTTTCAGGTCTGGACTTCAAATGTAGGTGAGGATGCGTGCAAACCACACCATTTGTTTCCTGATAACTGCATACATAGGTTTGTACAGAATGTATATAACATGCGCTACTGTCACTCTGTGTTGGATCTTTCATTCTTTCCCCATCCATCTTCATACATGTACCTAATTCAGCATTCTTAACCTGTAAGACCTAACTTTTTTTTTCCCTCAACACCTGGTGCAATTTTATTTATAAGAATATTCTTCAGAAATATCATGTAATGCAAAATCATTATGATAATACTTCCTGAAAATATTCTCTGTGACAGTTTTCAGAGAAGGGAACAGCTGAGCACATTCATCCTCTTAAAAGTATTAATTTCTTCCAGCTTTTCAAGAAGAACAGCATTTTCTTATGATTTAAAGTGGCCCTTTGCCAAGTTCTATTCACAGCCTTTCTATTAACCTATGTGAGTAGATGCTTATAGTCAGAATTAACCATCATTATTATGGACATTCTAATGCTTGAGTGTATATGTATCCATCTCCTTGCATCACAAATGTGTGATTATGCTGTCAGTTTAGCTGCATTTTTGTGATAGAATGTCAGAAATTATCTGTTTTTATGGGGAAAATTATCTGTTTTTATGGGGAAGCAAATCACAATGAACTCTCAGGCCTAACAGGACTGTTTTCCATTTTGACCCCTTCCTCCTGTTTTTGGGTAGGTTTTGTAACTGGGCACAATGTAGCATGTCAACACATCACATTACCACAGTTATATCCAGCACAGAAGCAAGTAGTAGATCAAAGCAGTACAGAAGCAGCCACTTCAGGCTCACAAGACTGTGGAGAATAAGAAAAGGTTTCTGTAGAAAACAGCTTTTATCAGCTCTGGTTGTGACGAAAAAGATGAAGGATGGTTGTGAAAGGTCATTGTGCTCATCAGTTCAATCTACCTCCATTATCCCAGAGCAGAAAAATCAAATTAAATCTGTTTTTATTGATCATAGTTTCCAGTAAACAGTAAATATTATGCCATGATCAGTCTAAAATAAAGATTTATATCTGTCTGCCGCTTCTAGTCTTTAATTTAAATTCCTGAAAATTAACACAGCAGAGTCTGGAATAAAATATTTTTCAGACTTTGATTTTTTGTTTAGAAAAAAAAATCGAAAAAGCATTTAAACCAGAGTGTTGCAACAAATCTTAAAGAATAGAATTCATTCTCTAGGAAAAAACGCCAGCATCTCAGCACATGAGTGCAAGTATGGAAGATGTGCTTTAGAAAAAGGCAAAATGTTGCCATAAGGCAGGAAAAAGGGATTGTGAAGGATTTTGTTAATGCAGTTACTGGTCGTAGACATTGAGAAATACAATCATGTCTCACACCCCTTCTTCAAATGGAGTAATTCACAGTAAAGTAATTTACAGGGAGTCTGGGTTACATCTAGTTGGATTTCTATATTTGACAAAAGAAATATCAGTGAAGTCATACATGGAAAAAGATATGACTTTTCCCTTTTTCAGCTCAAGTACTATGGGGAAACAGTGGCTTCCTACTACAAATTTTTCATGCTGGGTATACTTGAAGTGAATCAAATGTGCTGGATTCTTGTCTTCCAATTGTATTCACAGTTGCTGTGGAGTCTAAATATTACTTATCAACTAGGAGTAACTCTTGAGTTTGAGTATTCAGCAAGGAAACCACTTGCTCACAGCTTGCAACTAATTACAGCTGGCAGGGATAAATCATTAGATATGGTTCTCTTAAGTTGCTCAAGAAATTTTAAGTGTTAGTGTAGGCTCTTCTAAAACCTGACTGGTTCACATCACAATGAGTTTGGAGGAGAAAGGAGAGGAAAGAAAGGGGAGAGGGGTGTGCAGTAATGGCTTCTGGCACTCCTTAAATGGGCCCAAGTTGTTGACAAATACAAACGCTCCCAGTTCAACCCCTACTCTCCTCATGATAAGATTTCAGACACACTTTGGAACGATTATCAGCATTACCAAAATATTAAAAGAGACATTGCATTGTGGAATAATTTATACATCAAACAGGCCTGTTACATTGCTCTTTCAGAGTGCTGTTGAACCCTGTCTAACCTTAGCAAAGCGTGCCACAATTGAGGCTGCAGGAACAACACATAAACAGAGGAAAAAAGAAAATGGATAATTGATAGCAGGAATTTATTTGTTAGATATGTTCCTTTAAAGATTCTTATGTGAGAAGGTTAAAATCTCACCAAATGTGGATGATAAATACCATCTCATTGTCAAGTTTTTATCTTTCTGCTTTATTTGCCATACTGAAACTGGTCTACAATTGGATTGGAGGTATTTCCCACAAAATAGGAACCAAAATAAGTGTCATGATCAACTAGGAATGGTCTGTTCTTGGAAAGTAATTTTTCTATAAGTGTCAGCACCTCAATGACTTCCAAGGAATGCAACTGTTCTGACAATCTAGTCTACAAGGACCAGAGGCTCACCCTTTCCCCCTCTTTTTCATCTTTTCTTTCTTCTTATGAGAAACTGAACATATGTCTAGCTAGCAATTCACTCAATTTAGATGGTAATAGACAAGTTAGTAGCAGAGCCTTAATTTTAGTGCATGTACATTTTAATTTTGTGTTACAACTCTTCACTAATAGATCATTCCGTTCCTAAGTTTTAGGAATGTGTTAATAAATGCTGTAACAAACTAATGTAAACTAAAGAGAAAGAGAAAAAAAAATCAGATTTTTGAAATGAAATAGAAAGAAGCTATTTTCTTCTGAATAATGTATTTGTACAATCTGCAGTCTGAGTATATGTGTAAATGATTAAAATCTGATAAGCAATCATAGGACACTTCGATTTTCAATATGCAACTTCATACTGAATACAGACTAAATTAGAGTTGCAGCATAAATTATTTCTGTGAAACAAGCAGCACGTACATAGAAACCCTCCTTTTGTCAAACTGTGCAAAACGCACTATATTTCTGCGTACAGCAATCAGGTGACATAAAGTGATTGAATTTCTATAATGACTGCAAACTTCTGTAATATTACCACTCTTTAGCCAGGGTCTGGGACTTGGCTTGTCCTGGATACAGTACATGTTATGCTCCTTAAACAGGTCTTAAACAGGTCTTCCCTTCTTAGTTTTATGGCACTAGAACTTGTTCTTAACATCTATCTTCCAAAATGCTCTATTTACTGACATTTTGGATCTAACGACCAATGGATCTATGCAGTCATTTGCTAAAAGCGTGAGTGCGATTCTATCACTAATGACCTGAGTCCCAGATGGTTCATAAAAAAATGGTGTCACATATGTTTACTACAACAATTAAAAAATGTTTGAATTTTTATTTTATTTTAATCACAACTGATAGCAAGCCAGTGAATGAGATGCTTTCCAGAGAATGAAAATGCATAAGATGATTTCACATGAGATGATTTCCAGATCACTAAACTGCCCATAAATTAATTCTGGTTCCATGTGTGTTGAGATTAAATTGAAAATTTTGAACTATTAAACCCATCCATATCACTGAAGATGGTAGATAAGGAGTGCAGCTTCATGTCTTATTTGCAAGTCAGCAAACACATGAGGTGAGGAGTGTCTGACCTCATTATCATCTAGCAGGTCCATTTCTTTCCTTTCTAACAGCAGTAATGGAAANATATATTCATCTTTTGACAGAGAATCATCTGGTTTTGCACTAAAATATGCCGTGATTTAAAACCTAGTTTCTGCCCTTGCCAAGAACCTTCACCTTGCCACAGAAATTAACATGAAAGCTACAGCTCTCACTGAGTCATCAAATCTTTTTCATTTGTTCTCTAGTCTCTAGAGCCTCTCAATCTCATTCTACAACCTTCTGCTAAGTGATTTTACATCAGAAGAAAACATAAAATTGTACTGTTCAAGTAAAACATTGTTGCATTGCTGGCTGTCATTGCTTCAAGGTAGACTAAGACTTTATTGTAGTGAGTTCATGTGGCAGGACTGGGTTTTCTATTTCTGATTTCTTCAATGTTGTTGACCAGAAATTCATAACATTTTGTGCTTCTTTGTGTTTTCTTTTCTGTTTGGGGTTTTTCTGTTCAGGGGTTTTGTGGGATTTTTGTTTGCTTGGTTGGTTGGGTTTTTTGTTTCGTTAGTTTTTTGTTTTGTGTTTGTTTGTTTTCTGATTCCCTGTCTGGGCTACTTGTTCTCTGCATTTTTTCCCATAGAGTTTCTGCTCACTTGTGAATAATTGGAAAAGCTTTTCTCTAAATATTTTGAGAGTTATTTCACACCAGAAACTTCCTATTACAGTAATTTCACGATTACAAGCCACACCATTTTGACTAAAATTTTGGTCTGAACCCGAAGTGCAGCTTACACTCAGGTGCAGTTTATATATGGACAAGGAACGAAATGTTTCTGTTTTAGTTGGGAGAACAGATGTCTGCTGAGAAAGGTAGGAGCTTCTCTTTGAAATGAAGAATGTAAACACCTTCCCAACAAATTATTATAATTTTGAAATCAAGGGGCTTTCAGGCATAAATATGGGAATTAGGAATAACAGTTCTTTACCAGGGAAATTAAAATAGAAATACAGTGCTACAAAGAAACAAACTCCACACCCTGACAAAGTCAGAGTACAACCTGACACCCCGTCAGGCAGGGTGTTGGTAGCAATCCCATTAAATGGTGGCTGCAGTCCCCTTGCAGTGACAGATGTGATTCAGTTGGAGCAGTGTTCCTGTAGAAGGTGCATTTTTCTTCTGGAGGTCCAGTGGTGATGTGGAGAAATCTGGTTTCCCTCTGGAGTCCAGTGGTAGAAGGGGCTACCTTAGTATCCCAAAACCTCTTTTTTTATCTTGGTAAGAAATGCTGGGCTCTTCCCCCTGGCTGGAGCAACTTCCAATGGGATGCAGTAATTTTATCAGTCACACAGTGGGACTCAATGGGCCATTAGCAGAAAATGACTGGCTGGAGGAAGGATGGGTTGTGAAAAGATAAAGAACAATGCCCCGCCTGGTTTCAATGGATGGCCCATCAGCAAAATATCTCCTGTGGAGATAACGATCACTGCCCCCACTCTCAACAGATGGTGATAGAATAGATATCTTTTATCACACCCTGTATTGTAACGTGCGCCTTATAACCAGATGCGGTTTATATATGGACAAAAGAATGAAAAGTTGCTGACATCCGGAAGTGTGGCTTATACTCGGTGCGACTTATAATCGTGAAATTACTATACTCAACATTTTTGTTCACAAAGCCATTGGTGTATAAGGAAATTGGTTTTGGGTGCTTATAAACTTACAAAATGATATAATATACATAACACATGGAAAATATAAATAAATATAAAACCAGATTATATTTAAACATATGTAAACATATAGTGTTTTAAATCATATAGTTGTAAAACAATACTATAATAGTATATATTTCTTCCAATGTGTAGCTATATTTTATTACTTTCTGGTAAATTTGGGACACCAAAGTCACATGTCATTCTGAAAAGAGTAAGTCACAACAAAATGCAGACTCTTCTATGAATTAGAAAATTTAGTTAATCAGCAAATAGAAATGGGTCATAGTTGTTTGCAGTTTCCCAGTTATTTGTAAAGCAATCCACAGTAATAACTATGCATACGGTCCTGAAGAAAGTACCTTCAGTGTGAAAAAATAATTCCCCATTAATTCAATGCATATGGAAATTATGCTACAGCCTGACCTGAAACCATTGATGAACGCTAGCACTATTTACAGTAAGCTACATTTTGTGTCTTACTGTAAAGATAAGAAAAGGGGAGCGCATGAGATGCCAGTTAAATTGAATTAGTACCATCCACAACTTCTGAGCAAGTCACAAATCATAAAAGCAAGCTAAATGTTACTGTGGTGCCAGCTCTGTCATAACAAAGATATCCAACTAGTGCAGAAAATAAGTTTCTGCATGTATTCCTGTCATGAATGTATAACCAAGAAGCCCTTGTGAATATTTCTGCAAACTTCTGCGTTGCATTGAATGTGGGCCCTCAGATGGACAAAATGGAGCTTTAGGTGCCTGTGTTAGTGATGAGGTGTTTTACCATCCAAGATATTACTGAGGAGAGTGACTGGGATGATGGCATCTGTTTCAAGAGTGCTCCCATCTGGTCAGCTGCAGCCCAGCCTTCATATCAGGTTTCCAAGTTTGCTAAGTCACTCCACCTACTTACTGCTGCTGAAAATGGCAACTCGGATGATGAAAACCAGCCATCTGGAACAATCAGATGCCTTGCTTTTTTTGTTATTTTGCACTGAAAAAACCAAGCAAACTATACAACATCAACAAAGTACAACGGATTAGTTGATCATACTGCACATTTTGAAGCCTATGCACACATTTGGGTTAGAGTAAAAGTGTTTAGGAAACCTCATGTCGGGAATTTATGTTGAGAAAACTTTGTAGCAATGTTGCTTCCTGTTCTGAGATTTGACACTAGGGAGTAATCTAGTCCTGTGAAGGTTTGTGGGCAGGTAAACATATGAGGCTGAGTGGGAACATACAGTTCCATTGGACTGTGGGAGTCAGCAATTCATGCACACTGAAGAACTACTGCCAGGGAGTGACATGAGGATTGGACTGAACTTGTATTTTACATTTACTTGTATTTTATATTTAATACATTGAAAATACTTCCCAACTAGTAGTACTCAGATACACAAAGTTACACATAAACACGCGTGCGTGTATATATAATTATACAGACACTTCCAAAGTGGTAACATTCTGTTTGGGTTGTGTTTAAAGGGAGGATTTTCATAATTGTGTGCCTGTAATAAAATAGCTCTCTGTCATCTCTGCCTCTTAGGAGGCAAAAATTTGAGTATTTTAAATTAATATTTAATTTTTTTTTTCATACACAGGACCTTGTAAAGCTATTGGAGTTGTCTCCACTGAAATTTTATCTGACTATATGCACACAGAGAAAATTATAAATTTTAGACATCCGGTATAAAACATACAGGAATTTACCCACAAAAATTTTATATGGAAAAATTGATTTAAGGAAATAGGAATGCTTGAAAATGTAAAAATACTTTTAAGGTAACCTCAAATTGTATAATATTTTATTAAAAACAATATTTCTACAGCATGATACTGATGATAAACCACAAGGCCTCAGGTTTCAGTGATAAATTTTTTCAAAACATTGATTATTGTAACATTCTGGACACAGAGAGAATAGTACACAAGGAATAATACACAAAGAAAGATGTATCTAAGCGGAAGAGATGGTTTTATAATTGAGATGGTGAAACAAGAGATGGTAAAATTCAATACAGTTTTGCATTTTTAATGTAAAACTCTATCTTCTGAAGGCCTTCTGCTTGTACTGGATATATTCTGCCTACATAAAACACATGGAAGTTATGGCGATGAATTATTCTCATGTCTGTTTTAACTTCAACAAAATTAATTGTTTAAACACTGAGATTTTTATCCTGTTCCAAAGATGTTTTAAAGAAATTTTCAACAGAAAAGTAAATATTAAAGTTATTTTTGAAAGGTCTCAAGACATCTTAGTAAAAGTAAATTGTTTTTTTACTTTTTGTCCATCTGAGAGTGCAAGAAACAGCAGATCAGCTCTTAGAAGACTATAAGAAATATTTCTTTAACT